>VXCB01000245.1:0-31543 GCA_009613015.1 Mollisiaceae sp. DMI_Dod_QoI | reverse complement strand
AAAATTACTAATATAAAAATAAAATTTAAAATAAAATTTAATAATATAAAAATAAATAATTTAATATAATAATTTATAAATTATAAATTTATAATAATTAAATTAATAAAAAATAAAAATAAATTATTATTATAAAATTAATTCCGATAATATTTTAATATTTTTAAATTTTAAATTTAAAGTAAATTCGTAAAATTATTAATTAATTAAAAAATCGAATTTTCGATTATAATTATAATTTATATAATAATATAAAATAAATAAAAAAAATTTTACTTTTTTTTTCTAAATTTTTTATATAATTACGAGAGAAATTTTAATAAATATTAATTACTTTATATTATATTAAATAAATAAAAAATTTTTATAAATAAAAAAAAAAAAATTTTTTTAAAAAAGAAGTTTTTTTTCGATAATATAATAATAAAATTAATATAATATAATGGATCGTTTTATTGAACTAGCTAATCGGGTTCTGGGTTGACGATTTACTTCTCCTGCAAAGATATAAGTCGCTAGATAAGGGTCGATATGTCACGCAAATGTATTTTGAACAAGTAGTCACCAGTAATAGAGTTCTATTACTATCTTGAGTTGAGCACAAGGCTCCTATCTATTTGGGCGCAATGCCCTGCCTATATAGTCCCTTGTGCCGGCTGGACCCCAAGGACCCCGCGGGACCTTTAGGATCTCCTAGGACCCCCAAAACCCTTTGAGAAGGGTCCTCGGGTCCTGCACGTGACCTAGGGTCTCCTTGCAGGCCTCGCCTATTGAGCCTATGGTCCACTGGTAACACGTGAGTCGTGACACTATCCCCCGTCCCTCCTAGCGTGGTCCCCACGCTTAACTATGGTAAGGAAATATTCTCGCGAGGGGCTACGCCCTTCATTATGAATATCAGTCATCGCAAACGCAAAGAAGCTATTCGTCTTGTCGTTTCTATTGAAAATTCCCCCGACTCGTTCGAAATGCAACCTTATTCTTCTTGCGATATCTCAGGTCGCAAATGCGTTTTTAATCGCTCCAAGGGCGATCGTTGTTCTAAGTGTGTAAAGAAACGCCGTTTTTGCAATGGGCTTAGTGATGGGTGGGAAAAGAATGTCCCGTCTAAGAAGCAGTGGGAAACTATTGCTTCTTAGAAACGAAAACTTCAATTGGAAAAGGAGGAGGCTATAGCGAAAATCCTTCGCCTTCGCAAGCAATAGCGAATACTGGAGTAACGCGAACATAAGATGGCCAAGCATAGTCTTCGCTTTCTAAATGAGTTGGATGCTGCGAAGGAGAAGAAAAAGAAAGATGCAAAGGCTCGCGAGCGTGCGATTGCAACTACTTTCTCGACTATAAGTTTCCGCGAAATCGATTTATTTGCTTTGGATAACGCATTCGTTTTTGTTTTCGGCGAAATTTAGCCAGCAAATTCCTCGACCCTTATAAATACTCCACCGGCTCCCACGTATCGTCTTCTTTTAAGTGTCCCTTTTATCGTACTCTATATAGTAACTAATCGTCTTTTTTTGTAGCTTATTCCATAATATCGAGTACTTCGTATTCGATTATTTCGTTTTTTTTCGATAAATCTAATGCAATAGTTAATGTATTTAATAATACTAGTTCTAGTAATAATATATAGAATATTGGATTAATTTTCATTTTATTTAATAGCTTTAATCGATAATTAACTTCTTTAATTTTCTTAACGATCTCGAATAATCTAATTTTTTTGTAATTTAATTTATTCGAAGATTTATTTATTTTAATATTTCAACGTGAAAAATAAACTTTATTTTTCTTTTTAAAACGAGATTCCTCAAGTTTATACTAATTATAATAATAAGCAAATTTTTCGATATAGAATTAAATATTTAAAAATAATTATTAATATAATTTTTTAATTTAATTTATATTTACTTTTATATAATACGTATTCCATTTTATTAATCTCGATTTTTTATATATAATAAGGTAAAAATTATAATTAGCTTCGAATAGTAAAACTTTGATTATTTTAATAATTATATTATTATATACGAATTATACTATTAGTAATAGTATTACTTAGTTAATTTACTAATAGTTTATATAATAATATAAATACTATTTTAGAATTTGATTAATTCGTTTTATTTATTTATTTATTTATAAATAAAATAATATTAAAAGTTTATAATATATTTTTAATAATATAATTAATAATTTCCAAAAAGTTAATATAAAAAGTTTATTTTTATTTATAATAAACTTTTCTAAAATATTATAATTTGCAATAATAATATATAATATTATATTTACTAATTACTTTGCTATTAAAGCTTCGAAGTATAATACGAAGTATACGAATTTTATTAGTTTATTTATAATAATTAATATTATATTATATATAACCTTTATTAATAAATTTTATAAACTTAGTAATTTAATAATAAAGTTTATTATTATTACTTACTAGCTCGTTATAAATACTTTATTTAATTATAGTAATTTATAAAATTTATATTATTTTAACTTCGATATTTTATATATATAATATTCTCGAATAATTATTTTTACTACTTTCTTTAAATTTAGAAAGTAATAATTTTTATTAACTTGTTTTATTATTTTCGATATTTTTTAATACTTATATATTAAAACTACGTGAATTCGATAAATGAATTCTTTTCTTAATATTTTTAGTAAATATATTAATTTTTTAAATAATAATAATTTTTATTAAATTTAAAAAAAGTAATAAATTTTAAAATTTCCTATAATTCGTATTACTATACTATTTTTTTTATAAGCTTTTCGAATTCTATTCTCGGTTTTATTATCTTCGACTCGTAATATTAATATAATTGTTTTTCTTTTTAATATTAATTCGTGCTAAAAGTTTTATAAAATAACTTTTTTATAAAAAACTATTTTTTTCTTATAATTTACTCTTTAGCTAAATATATTAACTTATTTATTTTTTGATTTTTTGCGATATTTAATTATAAAGTCGTATTTGAATAAAAGTTCTAATTAATAAGTATAACGAGTCGGGCTCATCACATAACTACGTCCCGATTCGGCCTAGTTCTCTAGCTTCATATATATAACCTCGCATTCTCTCGAGCTCTTCTTCACTTTATATTTATATTCTAAGGACGAAATATATACGGTTCGTTATAATAAGCTTGCTTTTTTATTAATTATTTAATTATTATAAAATATATTAAATTCTAATAATTTGAATATATAATTACTTAATATTTAACGCTTTTGAAATAATACTTTTATTTCTTTATAACTTTAATAATAACTAATAACTTTTTATTATAAATCTTATAATTTAATTCGATTAGTGAGAATTTCTTTGAAAAAAAAGTAATTAATTATAGCCTTCCATTCTCATTCGATTAATTATAAACTACTTTTATAACTATATTCGATATATTTATTTCCACGACTTTTAACTATTTTAAATCGTATATTATTATAACTTTGCCTTTTTAAAACTTCGATTTAAGCTTTTCAAATACTAATTTTTATTCTTTCTTAAAGTTCTATTTTATATTCTTTTTTATTAAGTCGATAAATAATATAACGATTTTCGAATAATCTCGAATTAAATTTCGATAAAAATTGCAAAACTTTAAAAATTTTTATATTTTCTTAACTTTTGTAAAAGTAGGCTAATTTCTAATTACTTTATATTTAAATAATTTTATCGATACTTTGTGTTAATCGATTACAAATCCTAGGAATTCTATTTGTTTTTAATGGAAATATATTTTTTCAATCGTTATTTTTAAATTAATAAATTATAATTTCTCTAAAACCTACTTTATATTTTTAATATATTATACTTCGTTCTTCGAGTATATTAAAATATTATCCAAATACATTACTATAAAGTTATTAAGTTACTTTTGCAATATATTTTCACTGGGTAGGGTAACCGCCCGGCCCCCCCCCCTGGGTAGTACCCGGGTTACCCAGTCCCAAGTCTGCTATCGCGCTGATTAATGAGGTTGTAGAGAATGGAGAATTGACTTTGCAGTCTTTTCTGAGCGTATTCCAACTCTGAAAGGTCAATGCCTAGACGCCGAACCATGTCTCCGACTTCCGTCATACGCTTGTCTGCTTTTTGGTCTTGCTTCAGATCTTTCTCCACACAATCTTTTTCAAGCCGACGACAAATAAGCTCAAAGTTCTTCGCACTACCACGCAAGATTTCGCAGCGGCTATGCAACTTTGCAGCATCGATTTGATTTCTATATAGCTTCGCGTTGATATCATCGTAATCGTTCGAGCCCACTGTGTAGCCTTGTTGTCGAAGCCAATCAGCTCGCTTCGTTACCCCCAGCATTCCCTCAGTCCGGTAGAGGTCCTTGCAAAAGGATGAAAAGTCCATGCGCATAATCCGCTCGAAGCGTTTGAATATGAGGGTGACTAGAAGAAGGGGATCTTCTAGTAGGGAATCGTCGTACTTGTCTAGTAGTTCCACGCAGGTGTCTAAGTCCGGGACTCCATTACTGTGCATCCCCATAATCCCGCATTCGAACAACATAGCCTTAAGTTGTCCTTTTTGTGCTTCGTATCTGCAGAGGACCATTACATATGCGTTTCCCCTCAAATCCAGTTTGAAAGCAAAGGACAGAGCCGTTGCTTGGCTTAATCTAGGAGATTGATGTGACCCGTTAAACTGATCATTTTCAATATAGTACTCGAAAAAGTCTAAAGCATCCACATTGAAAGATGTAATGGCTTTGATGATCTTGGGCGATATTTTCCAATTTTGACAGAGATCTGCAAATTCTTTTTGTGG
Organism: Mollisiaceae sp. DMI_Dod_QoI; assembly: GCA_009613015.1. Lineage (NCBI taxonomy): Eukaryota > Fungi > Ascomycota > Leotiomycetes > Helotiales > Mollisiaceae > Mollisiaceae sp. DMI_Dod_QoI. The sequence continues at coordinate 26,751 of VXCB01000245.1, read as the reverse complement.
AATATAGAGAGGGCTTTCCTTATTTCCCCAGCTGTGTGAAATATGAACCTCGATTGGTTCACGGCTAGAATGACCATCTTTGGCAGATCTCGACGAGATAGAGGAAGAAGAGGCCGAAGCTTTAGACTCGGCGTGATTTGCATCGCCACTTGTTGTTTGAATAAAGTGGGATAGAGTGAATTGTTTCACTGAAGCCTTCTCTGCAAAGTGCCAGCTCTGAGAGAACTTATGTACAGGGCATTCTGAGTTCTTCGATATCACTATTTATTGAAGAACTTTTTGCTAGAAGGAATGGCAGATCTTTTGGCTATGCTTTGGGTTCAATTCAAGATCTTATTTGGATTGCATTGAAGAGATTTGCGTTACAGAGTATGAGGTCGGCCATTTCGTTGACTCAGGACGTGGCTTGGTTTAATTGGCTTGAAAATTTGGATGCTGCATAAATTTCTTTAGGATCGTATGGATTTCTCCTGTACCTGCCACCATAGCGTAAACCAAATATAGCCTAGCTCCCTTCAATTTAAGGAGTACAGTCACACCTACGAAGCTGGAAATGCGCGTTGAAAACGCTCTAAAACTCGTAAATAGCATCGTGTGAGAATTCCGCTATCTTTCTCTTCCGATCTTCGGGACCGAAGAATCTTCCCACTTCGTGGAGATCGATATCATCTCACGTGTTGAGTTTCGCTCGATTCCGGCTTTAGTTCACACCTAGCTAAAGCGGGAGCACGACTGGTTGCGATGAAGTGAGCACGGGATGCACACAAATCTCACCGAAGTTAAGTGAAAATCAAAGCGCAGTACATATATAAGATGGTTGATGACACTGAATCTCTCTTTTCCACATCATCATTCATTTGTCATTTCAAAGCAGCATTGTTTCAGCCCGGACTAAACTACTAAGCCCAACAACGAAACGACAATGATGGCGGCATAGGTACCTCCCAATCTCGTCTTGACGGCAGAGTCGTTTTGATCACTGGTTCCAATCGCGGAATAAGTCGCTAGCATGCTGTTGAACTGGCTAGCCGTGGTGCTGACGTCGTGATTAACTACTCCTCCAGCGCTGCCCATGCTGAGGCATGTGTCAAGGCTGTCAATGATATGAGTCAACAGGTAATTGCTGTCAGGGGGATATAGCTGAACCCGCCGGAATTAATTATCTTTTTGCCAAAGCCTATGACCACTTTAAACGCATCGACATTATGATTTCTAATTCCAGCGTGGAGTTTTTCGCCCATATCTGCGAGGCTAAGCCGGAAGAGATCGATCGCGTTTTGAGCATTAACACCCAAGGGCCAGTTGTTAGTTGCTCAACAAGCATAACAAGTATCTGACTCCGGGAGGGAGGTTGGCCCTAATGTCTTCAATATCAGCTCAGGCACGGGGAATAAAAAACCATGCATTGTATTGTGGGTCCAAGGTGCCATTGAGGCTTTTGTGAGATGTTCAGCAACCGACTTCGGAGACAATAACACGGTCAATGGGCTTACGTCCGGAGGTATCAAGACCGATATGTACACCCACGCAGCCAGACTCTACATCCCAGGCTGAGAGAATCAGACCGATGAGAAGGTTGAGCCGAAGACCAGTGATTTCAGTCAATTGGGCAGAGTTGGCTTAGCAAAGGACATCAGCCGTGTCTGAACCTTTTGATCAGTGGAGAGCGTGCTTGGATGAACGGCCCGTTACGGACCATTGGTGGAGGAGCTTCTTTCTAAGAAGCTTGCATGGAGATAAAATGATCTGCGTTGCGACATAGGCTTCAACTAATGCTGGATTATATAATAGTAACAGTATTCATTTTCAGACTCGTGTTGTTGGAGAATTTAGTTGCGTTTTGTGAATGATTCTTGAAATCGAGAGCCAAGGATGAAATAAAGTTGCGATGGAAAGGGGGGTGGGATACGCTAGCCATAGACAGATTAGCGCAAGAACTGCAGCTATTACGCGGGAACGGCCGCTTCGGCGATGATGCAGAAGGATGGGAAGCAAGGCAGAGACAATGCGACACATCATAAAGTTTGTTGCAGCCGGAACTTATCATGAGATTCTACTTTCCTAACATGTATCATCTCATTCCTCTCGGACAGCAGAAACGAAGAACCCCCACATCAACTTAGAGTCTAGCCTCGAGACGTCTCTTATCAGCCATGTTTGCTACACCCAAGAAACCCCGAGGGGCGTACACTCCATACAGCAGCAGTCCCAGCAAGGTTCGACTGAACGGCCTCTTCGCGGATGGCGTTTGGAACTGTAAGCCGATTTTGGTGTTATAGACTGCAAGCTGACGACCTGCAGGCAATTGCAATCCTCGATTACCAGCTTCGCACTTCCAAGTCAAGAAAGATGGCCCAAACAAAGGCAGATGGTTCTACACTTGTCAAGAGTCAAAGGAAGGTGGCTGTGGCTTCTTCTTATGGGATGATAAAGCGGCTGGGCGGGAAATGCAAGCTGTCATGAGCAATACACGATCGGAGCCAGAAGAGCTGAGAACACCAGCCGATGCTGCTAGAGATAAGAGGACGATAGAAGGCCACTCCGCAGCTAGCAACAAGCTTATGGTAGACCTCGCCAAGGCAGAGCAAGACGAATTTGGCGACTGGTCGCTGTCTGCAGAAGACGAGAAGAAGCTTGTTGGAGTGGTTGAGAAGGCCGATACTACTAAATACCCAGAAACGCCCAGGAAAGCTATCAAGACGAACCAGTTTGCGACACCTGGTAGCAAGAGAAAGTGGGAAGAAGACACACTGCCAACTCCGTCCACTGGCGCAATCAAGCCCAATATGGGAGTGAAGAGTCTTCGAAGGGACGAGGATGTATTCACCACCCCTTCAGGCAAGCTCATGGGTGGAATGGGGGACAAGGACGAACATTCTGGATTACGCAGCCCATCTGCAACACCAACACCTAGTCGATTTAAGGACCCTTCGATGACAGATGAAGCTGTAGGTCAAAGAGCTCCGCAGAATTATGATATCGGCGACGAGGTCTTGGACTTGTTGAAGGATCAGCATATCGACGATGAAACGACTTCCAATCTCCGAAAATTGTTGAACAGGCATGCTCTTAAGATTTCGGGCATTGCCAAAGGTCGCGATATCACTAGAGTAGCTTTGAAGGCCAAGGATGCGAAGATTGCCGATTTGCAACAGAAGATCACAACACTGGAGGCTGAGCGCGAAATGGACAAAACTGTCATTCAACACTTCAAAAGCGATATGGCCCATAGTCTGGAGAAGCGACGTGGTAGAGGGCGGGGAAAGACTTGATAGATCGTCTCAAATGACAATCAAGATCATCTCACGACTTTTCTTTCTGAAGTCGAGCTATTCTATCTAGGACGTCGTATTATCGGCGTATTCGACATTGCAACGGTTGAGCTATAACTCTGGTTATGGTCGTAATCTCTGGATCTTTTCTCGGGACCCCAGTCAGGACAGACCGTTCTTTATCCCGTCACCGAGGACTTGGGCTATCATGTCAACACGTATGTCAAGGCAACGGCATTACTTATGGTCCGGCGGGCATCAGGCAGACATGATATGCAAACTCATCTTTAGATATTGCAGGCGCAGCATCAGGAAGCTGCAACTTCTTTGACATACGAAACAAAGAGACACGTCAAAGTGACCAGCACTCGCAATACCTTTTGTGTTTGCTCGGACAAGTTACTCCTCAAGGGTAATCATTCCTACGCTCTTCTTCGCGCGATCTTGGCATGTGACCTCTAGCACGAACATTATTTCTGAGATGTACTGTGGGGGCATAATGTTGGCCCCTTAGCCGCAGCTAGACAATGTGAATTAGAAGGTAAATGTTTCCATCTAATTTCTACTCATTTGAACAGAGGTCAAGCATCAATCAGATTTGTCTTGCCATCTAGGTAACCCGATCTTCAAATATATACATAAAATCAATATTTACAATTCTTTTAGTTTTCTTATGCACATGTTTCTTCTCACCCCCTCAAAGACATCGCAAGCAGTACTCATTCGTAGCAGCGTAAGCCGACCCATCGTCACACTCAATGCTTCCTGTATATCTAGTTTCGCCGCATCAACTTCCTCCCTTACATTCGCATTAAGCAACTGAATCCACTGCACCGGTTGCAACAGCCCCACTTTTCGTCCAGGTTGGACTGCTGGCGGCTCCCGTGGGACTCTCTCCTTGCCTGACACATCCACTCTTTGATGTGAGTGCCGCAGGGCAGGTTACTTGCTTGAATGTCATGGCTGGGTTATCGGCGCCTTGGAACCAGTCAAAGCGGAAATAACAGCCTTGCTTGAGAGCAGCTGGAAACGCATCACATGATGACCTCGAGTCGACACCACCGTACTGCTTTCCCCATCCCGTGGAAGGTGTGCCCCATTCAGCGGTGCAGCCGTTGAAGATACCAAAGCCACCTCCTGGAATCTATTTCTCTATCAGTGTTGACTCTCATCTAAGTTCAAAGATATAGGACATACAGCAAGATCGAACTGATTGGATCCCAAGTCACCACCCGTATTGGTCACCTGAACAACCATCTTCTTTCCCGACACTGCTCCACTCGTAAACGTCAACTCGTAACAACCACAGCACCAACTGCTCTCACTGCCTCCAGCGATTGTTGCAGCGGCATATCCATACGCCAAACTATCAGAAACTGCCCATGGAGCTTGGCTCGAGCACATGTACGCTGGTCCTCCACCATTGCATCCTGACTTCGCGTCATAATTCGAGAGCTTATTGTCATTTTTATCGCATGATGCAACGGGATTCGCGCCAGATGCCAATGAGATTTTCTTCGTCCAGGCACAGGATGCTTTGCAGCAGTCCCAGTAACGGGTTGTCTTCCCGGTTGATTGGGAATTGACAGGTGTGGCTTGAAGGAAGAAGGGGAGGATGGCGAGAAGGATTTTGGCGGGGAGAACCATTTTGGATACAATTAACAGATCTATAAGTCTTCACTTGAAGTGGAAAATTCAATTGAGAAGAGGGCGGAGTTTTCTAAATGATGAAGAAAGTGGAGTAGGACATCCAAAAGGTGAGCTTACATCCATTTAAAGTATTCCAGGGTGCCAAGCTGATCATTTCAACTCACCTTCCTGCTCAATCTGTGACCGGAAGGCTGTATTGAAGAAACGACGGGCCGTCAATCTGAACATGTTCGAAGACCTGGTGATTGTTTAACAATTATCCAGCTCCGCTTACAGAAGTATAATATGTTTGGAGCGAGCGATTGGCTTCGGTTCGGTCCCGAAGGAACCTGGGATTGATTGGACGAATTAGGCTGTGCGGCTTGGGTAGATTTTCCTCTGCCGTGGCGGGGTATACCCCGCAAATTGGCAAGTGCCAAGATGCTGGTTCGTCAATGGCTAAGGATCATCTACTGCCGGCTTGGAAAAGATCGGGAATGAGAAGTGGTCAATATCACGTGATTCGTTATTTTCTCCTGCCTTTATGTTCGTTATATTCATTTATTTCTTCAGCCTTATGGTTTTAACGGTATCTTAGTCATTTGTCTCCCATCTCAAATGTTTCTTTTGCTGATAATTTGTTCTCGCGTAATATGTTTTAACAATACATTACCTGCGCTTTAGCTCACTTCGTAGTCTTCACTCTTGTCCTGATTCTTTCCTCAACATGGTCGTATGATAAGACAAATTATATTTAGGTACAACGTTGGATTTAGGCTATGATTAAAGGAGATTTTGTGCCTGGGTATAGTCCTCCTTCCTAGAGCCATGAAGTTCTCATCTAATTTTTACTTCTATTTAAACATCTATTGACTCTTGCTTCTTCTAAAGCTCAATTCCTTTTCTATAGATCTACTGGCAGCATCTGTCCTATGGAACAGTTAGTTTGGATTACTAAGAGATGTGATTATGGCTTACGCATTTTCGTCCCCTTGACAACAAAACATTGTCGGATTGATTTACTGATATCGGCGGTGACGGTTGTGGGAAGTTGACGAATGAGCAGTTCTGCTGTGAACTGAGAGAGAGCCGCTCGCAGAGAAGTGGAAAGTCTTGATCCGCAATCATAGGTGGAGGCGAATATATAACCCCTGTTGGGTTTTGTAGAAACTCGCGTGTGCTAGGTACTGTATAAATCCGTCAGGGAGTTGCGTCGTGTGATTGAATATTGGTTTTTGGGACTCACTCGTCATCGCGGTTATTTCATTGATAGAAGATGAAGGCAATTCATAGCCTCCAAACGTATTGCGTCCGTATTGAGGACTGGAGTTTGTTCCAAATGTAACCTGGCTATGATAGCAAGGCTTAAACATGTTAACGGCTATTTGGTTCATGGAAATGCCTTGGAATCCATCTTGCATTTGAGATGGAAGCGGGTAGCTATCCCATGATGAATACCTTGCATTTTCCGGAATGAAACTTGGGATTCTCATGTCAACTGACGAACCGAAACTTTGGGGAAAAGGTCCATTGGGTGGCATGTTGTTATAAAATAAGTGGTCAGGTATTGTTTGGTCTCTGATACCACTAGAACTTGGGCCATCGAAGTATGAACTTCTTCGGATGGATGTATTCATTCCTGGCTGAAGGTAGGTGAGCTTCTTCTCCGAGACAACGGCATTGCAGGCATAACATCCACGCGACTGAGGGCGCATTGGTGGCTCCATAAATTCCTGGTGGATCATGCAAGCGTCTGATAATGCAGATGGCTGCTGGAACTTCCCACTGGAAAGTGTATATGATTGAAGATTGGCCAGATATTCGGAGTTCCGGTTATTTCCACCGTCTGACTGAGTAATGTGCGACCAAGGCTCGCGCTGTCCGGTAGAAAACGACATCGTCGGTGAAGAAATCAATGATGTTCCATTCTCCCTGGTCGATAGATGGCTGCTGTTTTGGGAGACAATCCCATCTTGTGACATTTGATCCAAGCTCAGATACGAGTCCGGTAAGACCACGCCATTGGTAGCGCTGGTAGAATACACTTGCATGGAAGGCGTTTCAGCCACACACCCCTGACATCGATTATCAGAATCCACAATGCTGTTCACCCAGTCCAGTGGATCGATTAACAGCTGGTCTACTTCAAGTGATGGACCAGCGATGACACTAGTCGCCACCAAGCAATCCTGTCCAAAATTGGACATTTCACTATAGACACTAGATCCTACAGAACAACAAGAATCCTGTGACTCTGATCTCTGAAGCGCTGGGGCGTCTCCATCTGTGCCAAACTCGTCGATTGCAAGCTGTTGTATGGCATGGCGACACTCCTCATAGTTAGTCTCTACGTTTTCTACGGCAGGCTAAAACGTACTTTCTCTTTCCTTCGTCGACATTCCTTGCACGCGCCTCGTTTGCGGACTGCTGCTACTTCCAGTTTCTCTAGAGGATCAAGATTCCGGCGATGTCGCTTTTGCAATAGACGCCTCTCACTTGGTCCGTCACTGGCATTCAGAGGAGCAGGAGTTAACGTAGGTGTCGTGGCTAGTTGCAATTGCGGAGTGTTGTCCATGCATTTCGTTGCCGATGGAGGCGTTCCGGCTTTTGCATTATTTTCCCTAGTTGGAATGGGTAACATGACAGCAAAGTTTTGCTATAGCTTTGAAAGATTTATGTGAGGAGTTGTATGAAATAACGAAATTGAAAAGATGGAGTGAGATCACCAACATAAAGCGGGATTGTTTTAATATAGGTTCAAGAAATGAACGTAATGAGACTATCAAAAGTCTAGGGGAACAGCCCACGGCAATGGACCAATGCATGGCTTGCCGTACCAACATTACGCACCTTTATCCCGAAGCAATGGCAAACATTGCTCTCTTAGCCAATTGTTTTAGCTCACCGGGCGCCTCGTACAAGTCATTGCTACTCTGCTCCATGTCGGAATTGACTGGAAAGTGAAAGATAACGGTGAATAATATTAAATCTATGAGGCTACACCGGGGGATTAGACGTGGAGGTGTTTTGACGCAACGTGGTCGATGCCCAATTTTAACCGAGCAAGTTAGAAAACGCATGTGTTGCCACATGCAGTCTCCTCACGAATCGCCTGATATTTTGACTGGCTATCAGTCCTCTTACTCACCGATCCGCCGAGTCAGCCTTATTGTGATCAACGAACGGAATCCACAGACTCAAGAGAGCACGCTGAAAGGGAAACGCCTACTCGTTGACAGAATAGGAAATAATTCCGCCACACACGACAAGTACCATATTTGACCATTCGGTAAATTCAGCCAATCTCCATTAATCTAACCTGTTATCTGGTCGAGAATCGTTTTTGGAATCAGTAGTATTCTTCTGAACTCTTCATTGCTTCGGTCTTATGTTCTGTTCTGTACTATTGACCAAATCCGTTTGATTGGTTCAATCTGGGTTAATTTGGCCAAATTCGGCGATTTATTGGCTAACGAGCCGTTTGGTGAGTAATTTAGTATAATTCTATCTATTGTTCACACTGCTATATGGTAACAAATTAACTCCTTAACTCTCGAGTCATCTGCAGCATTCTGCGATGAGGTTGAGATTCCAGCTGCCTCTTAGCCACTCTTGTTCGCTTACGAATAATAACATTTCAAGCCGAATTTGCGATTATATCCAATGACCAGTCTGGTTCTAGATATTGACCTAATATATATATAGTTAAGCTAGAGTAGTTTGATGCTTCGATAAGCGACGGAATCGCTTTAATGCGGTAGATATTAATGCACCATTTTGATAACTTGGTTCCGGCACGGGAGCTAGCACATCTTTTTGGATCTCAAAATATTCTCACTGCACTCATGTCTTCTTTTCTTACTACTACTTCGCACAGAGTCGGCTTTTTAAAGAGCTTGGAAAAACGCAAAGATAGAGGCTGGGTACCTGGTCAAGATGCCCGTCATTCCACGATTTTTGCGTCTCGCTACCTCCCCAAGGCATTTTGGCCGCTAATTTGGATCGGATATGGCTTCTCCGCTTATAATAAGAATTTGTAAGTTTTAAAGTTTGGTTTCTTGTGCATTTGTTGAGTGCGAGCTGGAATTGGATGGTTAATCAAGTGTAGGCAAAGTCGACTCGATGGCGTTCGCGAGAAGATTAGGAACGTTGACGAAGATATACGCCGCTTGAAAGGAGAATGTAGCGGTTGCCACCACAGGCGTAACAAGTCGTGACATGGTTTTAAATGGCTAGTGCGGCAGAAGTGCTAGAACCTCGCGAAGCAATTTCAATGTGGAAGAAGCGGCTGAATATTGCTGAAATACTAGGTTTAGTCGGGACGGTAGGCGTTAGAATACGGGTTTGAACTTCATTTTGAGTCGTGAATGGGACGCCTCATTCTTGTATTGGTATCAAATATGAGAATTTATAAATAAAATTGGTTCAAGGTTATAAACATTGTCTCTGATATCAAATTTCTATTGGGGATCCAAAGATCAAAAGGAAGAGATTTGATATCACTGATTCGGAAATGCAAAAGTTCTATAGTGATTTATATCGAGGAAATAAAGATGGTAGATAACAAATTTGGGATAGGGTAAAAGGGGAGAGCAATATTATTCGAAGAGGAAGAAGAAAAAAGAAGGCGGGATAAGGATTTTTTTAGGGGAAATCTCCCACTACTTAAAGATAGTAAAAGACACTTTTTCATTATTGAGGGCATTCAAAATAACCTTCTTTTACTTGATCGATTCGTTTATATCGAATTGGAAAGCAAAGTTATTTAGATATAATACTACTTAGCATTTTAGCCCCATTATTAAAATCACATCAAAAGCCAGAGTTTATTTTGATGGCTGGTCGAGGGAATCTGTCAAGAAGTCCAACGAGTCTAAGCCACGCAAGATTCCAGCTATTAGCTATTTAGGATAATGAAGCCTTTTTTCTATGCAAAGGGAGCAAAAACAAAAACATACAACAGCAGGTATTCGCTGGTGGTCACCCACCCAACTACTAATCTGCCGATCTGAGGCTTGTGTATGGCAGAGCGGACGGGATGCCCAATTTTCCTCAGTCTATGGTCGTATGTGACAATCTGAATCATTATTTATTTATATATACTACTCATTTGGTTTAGAAACCGATGTTTTGGACCCGCTTGCTGTAAGCGAGACGGCATTACCAACTTGGGCAGATTGGTTAATAAATGGATATCAAATTAACCGTAACTATTCGTCGAATTAACTTAAGGGGTAAGTAAGGTTGCTTAATATTTTATATTATATTGTTTGGTAAAGGAGCTAAGTATTCCGATATTATACTTATATTTAAATATTTAAAAGTAATATTTAATCTTTTTAGTTTAAATTAATTAGAAACTTAAATAATGCATACTTTATTTAAATATATTTTTATATAGTATAAATAAAGTTTAGATAAACGTATAATTTAGTCTAGAATATATTATAATCGATCGTGTGATTCATTATTTATTACTAAGTTGCTGAAAATCTGAGTTAAAGATGCCGACTCGCTGGTGAGTCGGCTTAGAATAGGGATTATAAGATCGATAAGTATCTGTCCAAAAACTTGTTTTGGACTTTTCTTTTTGGCAAAGATACTTTAGCATCCAGCCAAGACATATTGCTGTTTAATCATAGTTGCTTATACGTAATACTACTGCTTTTCATGATATTGAAATTTTGGAAGATTAATGTTATGTTGCCTTGCGGAGAGTAATTTCTATTTGCACTTGTTGTAGGAGCCTGGCATGTGTCTCAACAATGCCGGCCTATTCATTCTTAATCGAAGAGGAACCTATGTCTACCCTAGGTTTACCGAGGCGGAGTTTGCGCCCACAAAAAGGAGCAAAAACCCTGCAAGTTTTACCCCGCGTGTTCTACCCCCCGTCTGTATCAACTTACCCTAAGCTCCTCCTCGATCTGGAAGTGATACATTTATGACTCAGTGATTAATCAGAGAAGAGTTTCGTTGAAAGCGCCAGCATGCACCTAGGCGGCATGCATCCAGAAATAGAATAGATCATTGACTGAAAGTGGGCCATTTTGGTGTCGTCTCGGATCCATTTATAACGGATCGGTCCGTGTACCGCGGCTTGCCGTTTTAGAGGCGCTTGCATGGTTCGCAAGCTATCATGCAGCACTTGTGCCGCTGATCCGTATAGCAATATGCCTTAGTGCGACCTGATTTCTACGGGTTGGTGCTTCATTCTCAGTTTTCAGAGGGGTTAGCCTCAAGTCTGTACGGGAGCACTCTCCGAAGAGTTTGGTCAGAGTCAGATGAGAAGTCCTGAATCTGCAGAACAATCGTAAGCTTATCCATGCGGCGAGGAAGTTTCAAATCTATTACGAAGGCAGCAAGCATTGTGATCCTGCCATCCTGCTAAACGAGAGTTCTTGAAGGCTTGTTGCAATCGCCAAATTTGTCGCAATCGAACCATTAAATATGTTGACCTCAAACTATATTTTCTGCAAATATTAAATGATATTATACAATTATATGAGACGGCTAAAGAATTCGGTATTGTAGTATAGCGAGATAACTGTACGAAACTACGGGGAGTTTTGCTATTCCTAGTACTTTAGCGAGATGGCCGGATTTCTGCGGCCTTTGCAGCTCTACTTCCTCGTAACCTAGCCAATAAATGGCGCCTCCTGGGGCTATCCATTTTATTTCTAAAAGGGGAATCTAATGTTCCTCTACATATTATTTGATGAGGAAAAGTTAATGTTGATCTCTCTTCTTGAATTATATAAAGATCTAAGTCTGCTTTGTTTTTCTTCCTGCGCAAGGTAAATCAAGTCATTTTTCAAAGAAAGTACCAGCCAGCCCAATCTCAACCCCAGCCAACACCATGCACATTAGCATCATTATTCTCCCAATGCTAGTCTTTGCCAGCAGCACTCTCGCACAGTGTCCCAAAGGCTATTGCAACATTGGCCAGTGCCCACTAGGTCTTCCTTGCCCAGTGAGCATGTCTCATTCATTAACTTTAAGAACTTACACTAACATTTCTAAGGACGGAGCGATTTGTATTGTGCGCAAAGCTTACTTTGGATGAACACACGTTATGCTAATATTTCTTCTAGGGCAGTACATGTTGTGCTTCAGATTCCAATGGGATATGCTAGTCGTCTTGGGAACTTTTCATAAGAATAGCGTACTCTCTCTCGTGTTGCATAGGGCAGTTATATGTACTAGGAAGATGATCTGTTACTGGAGGCATGGAGACTTCTATATTTACAGATGTAAACGTTTTTCATAGCAGAAATGATACTTCACAAGTAAAACTTTTACTGACTTTATCGAGCTCAAGACTGTGGCACACTGGCACTGAAGACTGCAATACGGGGTAGAGTTTGCATGTGGGCTATTTAGCTCAGTACCCTAAATAGTGATTTGTCTCTCCTATACTGAGTATATCAATAGGTGTTGGAAGATACTTAGGCTTTCATCTTTCTATTAAATGATTTTTCTTAATCAAGGAAACGATAAACAATTCTATTGTAGTTTTATTTTAGAGGTTTAAGCTCGTGAGAAGGTACGAATCCTTCGCCTAGAATATTAGCTTTCAGATAAGTAAGGGAGTGTTTCTTATTACTAATAAGTCAAGACTTTGTTAGATATTAAAGTAAAAGTAAAAGTACCTCGATAGCCCGACTTTGCTATAAGAAGGAGAACTTAGCACTTAAAGGCAAATGTAAGGAAGACGAGAAATTGAGTCTAGAATAGGGTTAAGGATAAGCTCTTTGCGTTACTAACACTAGAAAATTTAAATTACTAAAAGGAAATTAGTAAACTTGGTTATTGGATAAGTCTTAAGTAGAAAAGGACTAATGAAGGTAATTGAAGCATTGGCAGTATAAAAAGGGCGAGATGACAAGTGGCAGCCTGAGTGGTATCTGAAGAGCAAGTTTTGCTGATTTCAGGACCTAGTTCCGAGATCTAGCAATCAAAGAGCTGTCATTTTTGTAAATGCAAGAATGGATCAAAAAGCTTAGGTCAATACTTGCGAACACTTTGTTTCATTCAAACCAGAAATGTAGAAGCAAGCAGTAGTAATTTAACAGCAGCGGTAAAGCTTATTAAAGATGAGTATCTTTGCTTTAAGTAGACTTTCATTTAGACCTGATCTCTAGCTATAATTGAGGGTTTGCAGGATGGTACCACAGCAGCAGTTGAACTTTCATATTAAAACTATGGATCCACTTGAACCTAAAATTCTAAACTCTATGATGGTAGTTAACAGCGTAGGCGTTTAAATTGACGTTCTTCTTCCTCTTCTTCCTCTTGGTCATCCCGAGTTCTCTTGACGGATCTTTGATACTGTCTGCGATTCAAACGACTCGAACGACGAAGAATACGAAGCGTATGTTTTTGAATCGGAACAAGATGCCAATTACCCGTTAGGGGTTTTCCCTCATTGTTAGCGCAGCACCACGCATCTAGAGAAGAAATATCATCAAAGAAAAGAGGCAGGTCATCCACCTTAGGCTTCGTCCAGCGAAGATCAGAGGGACTGCCTTCTTCTGCAAGCATCTGGAGCATCTGAGATCCGAGTTCAGTAAGTTTTCGAGCAAGAGCCAATGTGTCAGGCTCAGTCCAATTGAGGATTTGTTCATCCCGGACTCGGAATCTCGTACCCACAACGTGTGCGCTAAGTTCCACGGCGACATCCTTTATCTCATCCGAATAGATATCTGAAATCAAGTCCCGTACCTGGTCCTGCTGAACGTTATTTCCGGCGAAGGCGAGCGGTTTTCCAAGCAATAGAACGAGGAGGACAAACGCAATGCTGTAGATATCGTTCCCGATACCGGTTGGGCCGCGACCAACGTCTCCCTCGGACGCATATTGTGCTGAGCCAAAATCTCCCAGAAGAATTTGTGGGAGGGGTGTAGGCTCAGGAATGGGATTAGGCCAATCGAGAAAAAAATTGCCTTGCCAAATGTCGCGATGAATGAGTGGGTCAACCGTTGCTCTGTAATCGATCGGATAATGAAGACTAACAACATGAGAGCATGCGGTCTTCAACCAATGCCAAATAAAATCTTCCGGAATACTCTCTTCTTTCTTGGCATACAGGTCGGTTACCTGGCGTAGATCTCCACCATTGCAAAATCTGAAATATAATGCGTCCTTCACATGGATGTATTCTGTGGAATCTATGAGTACTGGGGCGATGTCCGAATGAACGAGATTAGCAAACTTGATATCGCTGTGAGGGACAAGATTAACATAATCAGCAATGACTATCATCTAGTTAGTATGGCAAATAAACAGCAATTTGATTGGAAACAAGACATACGCTTCTTGCGAACACTGAGCTCTCCGCTGTCCAGTGAGCGCGTTATATAAGACTGAGCTTTCTGTCCGTGAGTCAAAGATTTGACAAGAAAGTAGCCAAGTCCTTCATCGAATACAACAGCATTTGTCGTAGCGTGGTATGGCATGTTGGCTTGAAAAAAAGTTTAAGTTATAGTGATCAACACCGATAATTGAAATAAATTTGAATAAGTATATTGTAGTGATCAACACATACAAATTGGTTGAAGTAAAAATGTAGAGAAAAGGGTCAAAAGTGATTGTAGATGCGAAATTGAGTAAGGAAGCAAGAAATCATCGACGAACATTTTCACTTTTTATGTAGGAAAAGCTTCTTTCACGATAATGAAATAAAGGGAACTAAAAATAAATTATTTATTTTTAGAATCCTTTATAGTAATTTAGATTATGCCATCCTAGAAAAAAGAGGGATAAGAAGAAATAATTGCTTTGTCCTCCGAGGTATCAACCCTATTAGGAGGGGGGATGTCGATATAATTTTAGGGGGATGTCGATTTATCGCTTGCCGTTGATACCCTCTAGCGCTTCGAGCAGAGGCAGCATTTTGAAGAACTTAAAGAATTTAAGACTTAAGTGAAGGCTCGGTTCCCACGCCACGTTTCACCATCGACTCGAAGTTCAAAAAATTACGGAGAGTCCCCAATCATGGCAGCTGTTTTTTCGGGAGAACAAAGCGGCGCACCATGTGACAGATCCTGTGTAATCACATGATCCAAGGGCTATGAACACAACACATCCGCTCTGCAAAGACTACATCTACTTCGTAGCGGCCCGATGGGAATTCCGAAGAGGATGCCCATTCTTCCAAACATTTCCCATCTTTTCAGAATTGAAGACGCCGAGTAAGGGGATAATAACACTTCGATGCGAAAGTAGGGTGATTACCCAAAACGGTATTTGTATGGTGCGGAACTGCACGTGGTGGGAATCCATGATTCCCCATGTTCCAGCTCGTCTTCATGAGATCCGACAACATTCTTGGTACCGCAAATATGCCTACTTAGGAAGTCGTAGACTCTAGGAAATAATCAAGCTTCAATTTTTGGGACCGATCTCAGAGGTCTTCGGGATACTTAGCCGCTTGGCCGGGAATATCACCATTTTCTATTTCTCGGATGGCAATATATCAAAACATGGCCTTCTGCCTTCATTTCAGAACTTCGACGATTCAAATAAACTAATCTTCAGCAGCGAAAGGGAAGTTTCTCAGCGGGTGAGTATTCTTACGGAATTTACTACCCGATGTTTGTCCGCCAGTTCTCTGTGAAGTTGCTGCTTCTAGCGGTGGGGCATCTTGCGTATCTTCGATCCTGTAGACATATTTCACTGCACTAGCCTTTCCATCCTTCAACTTTTGCAATCCTGTCAAAACACCATTCAATCCCCCGGGAATTACCTCATACGGATGTGCCTTCAACCTTCCATCTTCCAAAAGCCGGCTTAAGTAGCGTGACCAGAGATATCCAAAGTCCTTGTGCGTTGTATGGACCAGAGGAAGAATGCTATTGATAGCTTTCACACCAGGTGGATACTTGAAGTTTTCCTTGTCCTTGGCAAATAGCTTGGGAGGCAGTACGGTGCTGACAACGCCTCCATTCTGGTCGATAAATCTAAGGGTTGTTTCGAGGGACCCGTCCTCGCTGACCGCGTCAAAGACATTGGGAATTTTGCTGCCCAGGCCTTCCTTTGCAAGGATCTCTTCGACAGCTGCGACGATCTCGTCTTCACCGTTCCGATAGTCAACCACATAGTCAACCAAGTTCTTGGCAAAATCGCCTGATCGGCCAGCAATACCGATGACAGGATGAAGTCCAGAGAGCCGCGCAAATTTGGCAGCAAAAGCACCGACTGCTGTTGTGACGCCATAGATCAAAAAGGGTACTTTCTCCCCAATGTCTGCAGGCTTTCTTGCCTCGTATGGAGCTGATAGTCTTAGGTCGGCGTAGAGCGCAATGGCAGCAGTAAGAGCTGCAACGGGGAGAGTGGCGGCCTCTTCAAAGGACAGACTGTGGGGAATATGGAAGGTTGTCCAGTCTGGAGCGACAGCGTATTCTGCAAAGCTACCGTTCTCTTTTCCAGGTTCGTGGAGAGCTGCTACACGGTCGCCCGGTTTGAATTCATAGACGTCCTTGCCGACAGCATGGACGATGCCGGCAAGGTCATCTCCGCTGTTCTGGGGCAGATCCTTCCTGTGCAGAGTGTAAGCATTAGAAATTTCCATTAGATGCACAAGACAAAAAGACATACCAGAATGGGATTTTCCAATCCTTTGGGTTTGAGCCCGAAACAGCAACTTTGATGACGACCTCATTGGCCCCAGGAGTAGGAATTGGAGTTTCAATAATCTCGACTGCCTCAATGGAGCTCTGTACAATCACTTGCTTGGGCATGGTGATGGGTTTAAGTAGCCAGTCGTCTGAATACTCTCGGTGTATTGTTTCTGGACGGTTGCGAGGGCCTGTTTATCCATGAACGACATTTTGGAAGCTTTTTATCAATTTTTATGATGCCTTTCATTCCGCGGACGTCCATCTTCAGGTAAGTTCCCAAACCATGACCCAGCAACTAAATAAGGCCAAATTCTACCTTGGGCCAAGTTTGATAGTCGCAATCAATTATCATTGTAGTGTAGTCAATCAGCAGATTATCAATCAGTCAGCAAGTTGCCCAATCACATGCTACCCTGTTCGGACGTCCGCGGACCCTCGCTAAGCCCAATCCGAGGATCTCCATGGATGTCACTTCCTCTGCAATTTTGAGTTGTTCTCGTATCCATCGAATCGCCTTGCCCCCAAGCATGCAGAAAGAAAGAGTCCGTCCAGATCCAGTCTCGTGTCAAACATGTCGGTCTAAAAAACTGAAGTGTAATCGGGTCCAGCCATGCTCCAATTGCACTGCCCGCGGGATTACCTGCAACTTCCTAGTTCCGCCACAAAAACAGACAGCTGCTACGCCCTACAGCAATGCAGAACTTCTGGAGCGCATTAACCGATTGGAGTCTATCGTCTTAAAGCAAACATGCCCTGCCGCGGCTCATTCAAGATTTGCATCGGACGAAAATGTTTCAAAACAACCGCCACGTCACCCAAATTCGGAAAGTATCATTGTATCTGACGTCCATCAAAGACGCGACCATGATTCGCAATTTCTTGAGAATATCGGAACAATAGAAGATTCGCTTGTATGTAATTGACATTTCCAATAGATTTGAAGGTTGACTTACCGTACTAATCCTATTTGCAATTAACAGCTTGCTCGCCTGTCAAATGGCCTGGTCTTTAGAATAAGTGCCACGGACGAAATCCTAGGGACTCAACCTTTCCAACAACGCCCGACTTCGGTCTCTGAAAATGACCCGTCGATTGACACTGTTGTGACAGTTCCAGTTTACAAAATAGCAACTTTGCTGTTCCAGAGCTACGAGTCGAATGTGGATCATTTGTGTCACATACTGCACCTTCCGTCCCTCCCGTCCCTTATGAAAACCTTTTACTTACGAATCAATCAAAACGAGTCTGTCTCACCCAGCCAAGCCGCGCTGTTTCTTTCTATTTTCGCTATCGGTGCATACTTCTATCAACCCTTCGCCAGTTCCGAGGTAGCGACCACTCAGCAAGCTGCCATCAACCTCTCGAAAATTATAAGCAGAGGTGCGTTGGATCTACTTGACTATTCACGTCGAAATACGTCAAGCACTTTAGAGGATGTTCAAGCTTCTATCCTCATGTCATTCGTTGCCTACCACCTCGATGGCTTCTCTGCGAGAGGTCGTCTTCTTTCGGCAGCCGCAGCTGCAATTGCTCGGGAGCTGCGTTTGCATCGATTAGATGCCAACAATGAGTCGTCTGCTGCTGGGGAAGAGACAAACATTCGCGTCTTGATTGAACGAGAAATCAAGCGGAGAGTATTCTGGCATATAGCAGCCACAGACTGGTGCGCGGGATTCCTTCTTTAATACCTTCTGATCGAATCGGCAATTGCTTACACCTCTGCTAGGCTCTTGTCAACTGTTTCTGGTCCTCAAGAAGGCATGTACTTCATTCATCCAAAGCAAGTACACGTCCGACCCCCCAAAGACTGCACAGACGACGATCTCGTCTTAGGTGGTGAGGAGAATGGGCCGACATCGATAATCACACCTCAACCAACGGCCATGACCTTCTTTCTCTCCAGACTCCAACTTGCCCATATATGCCGCGAAATGACCGATACAGTCCCACTCGAGACATCTAAGCTCCTCCAAATGCCATACGAGCACATCATCGCCCTTGACAAAAAGCTCGAAGATTTCATCTCCAACCTCCCCTTCTTCTTTAAACTCGACGCCGATAGTCGTAGTAGAAGCAGAGCCCTCGAGACAGTATATCCCAAAATCCCCATGTCACGCTACTGCATCACGACCGAAGCGCACAGCCGACGCTGCAAGCTCCATCAACGATTCCTGCATCGCCAGTCTGTTGATCCTCGGTACGCTTATTCTCGAAGCACGTGCATGGAATCTGCTCGTACGGTGGTGCAGGCGTATAAGGATCTTAGAGAGCATAATGCTCCATCTCGCATGACGGAATTGATGGGCATGGCGGTACATTTCACGCATCTGGCTCTGGTGGTTATGGTTATGGATTTGTGTTTTAATCGAGATGAGGCGGATGGGAGGGAGATTAAAGAGGAGGTTAAGGAGGCGTTGCAGATGTTTGAGGATGCGGAGGATGCGTCGCCGTTGCTGGGAAGATTTTTGAGTTCTTTGAAAGACGTGTTGCGGAAGCATGAGATTCAGCTTTCTGATCCGTCGACGGCAGCAAGTAATAATAGCAATATTGTGGGGTTTGGGGATGAAATTATGCTAGATGCTTTTGATAGCTCGGCCAATGATGATCAAGGACAGTCTTTCCAGTTTGGAACGAGTATCCAGAACCCGGGCATGGATTTGAATAGTTCATTTGACGATTTCTGGCAGTTTGCAATGCAAGGTGAGCCGAGTCATGATTCACTCACTTGGGATAATCTGTACTCGGCTCTCGACTCGCGACCATTATGAGTAGAGAGCAATATTGTTATAGCTTATTGATACAAAATGGTCTCTCATTACCAAACTCATAATAATAAATTAGATAAACATAGAAGTTATAAATATATCTGATAATCTCTGATTGGGGAATAACACTCGCTTCTTCGCTTATGGAGGAACACATGGCAAGCGCATCAGGAATGGTTTGGATGCGTTGAAACAAACTTGGGAGAGATGATGCTCTCTATATACATTTCAATATTTAAGACGAGAAACCTCGAATTTCAAAGCATAGCCTTAGCCTGCTTACCCTGATACCGCTGTGAAGTACTCCAATACATAGCCATCGGGAACGGCTTATCCTCCGCATCCCAAAATTTATCCTCGCCTCCACCTATCACTCGTTTCCGATAACCCTGCACAAAACGCCTCGATAACGATTCGGCCTCATTCCGTCCTGCACTATGCTTCGGCCACTTTATCCGAAGCGCATCGAAATCATCTCCCACGAAGCAATTGAGCGTCTTAGTCGAAAAGAAGAGTTGGTACGCCTCTAGCGTTAGGAACGGGCAGTATACCAGCGTCGATTCATCGATGTACTGCGCTGCTTCTCCGACTTCTGTTGCTGAGGGCGTGGAAAGGATATGCACGCCTAGGCTTTGCAAGAATGCTTCGTCGGTTTTGGAAAATGATGGATCTTGTGCGTAGATCTCGATTTTTGTGTCGTGTTGTTGTAGTTGTTCGGCTATGGCCAGTAATATCGTTAATTGTTTGATCCTCCGGGCTTGATCCGCGGATTTTAGGCTGCCTAAGCCCAGAGATACGATTTTTGTGACTGCCGGTCTGTTTTTGGATTCAAGAAGTTGGGCTATTGAGAGGGAGAGGTTTGATGCAAGGTAATGATTTCTGGTATTATTGTATAATGTGTGTAATTGCCGAAGCTCACGGGATGAAGAAGCTTTGGGGCTTGGGGTTCGCGTTGATCGCGTGGGCTGTTCGACTTGGACTGCGTGAGGCATGATTGGTGATATTGGTGATGGTGGTTTGATGCTCCATTTTGAGTACCGCTGGCACCTTATAATTATACTCCATCGTAAAGGATCTTGCTACAATCTATTTCAGCCTCATACAATGACGTACTTCTCTACTGTTGTTGGTTTTGCTTCTCTTCTATTTCGTGTAATCGCGGTTTGGAGGATGGTGGATTAGAAATGTGCTGTGCTTAGAAATTCAGCGGGAGGCACTGACTTGTTTCGGATGCTAAGTAAGCCTACAAAATGCATCGGCAGTGCGTGCTCGCTACGGTCGCTACGGCGCAACACCGGCTTCCTAATCTACCCGTCAATCGTACAATCAATCAAATCAATTGAACCCCCTTACTCTCATCATATGACGTCACTCCAGAACCTCTGTCAGATATAGCTCAGAGAATTTCCATTCGCAGTAAAAGGTATGGACACTGTGGAAGCATATAATCATGCAGGAATTGGGTAAGGGTACGAGTGCTTTGATTGACTAGTGTTACAGAATACTTAAGACCTTCTAGGGAGCTTAAAACTCCGCTTGGAATAAAGATATACCGCCTCTGAGGATCTATTCAGGTGGTCTCTAATTTTCTGCTGCAGTCACATGACTACAGCTGCTTTGAATGCAGTCACCTGACGGCTAGTTCTATGCTCACATACCATGATCTGTGCCTCCTATTTAATATAAAACTTTGTTGTAAGATATCAAGCATTGAAGTCACACCCGGTTGAGTAGAACATGATTGAAGGCAACGAAAAGGCATCAATAATAAAATCCGCCTTTTGGAATAATTCAATTTCTGAAAAGGCGACTCCTGAGAACCTCCAAGCTTTCGTCTAGGTGTAGCGTCCTGCACGGCTTCACGAGCAATAGCTTTATAGTCGATAACCTTAGATAGAACTTCATCTATTTTTAATCAATAGTTTCATTGCAGACTAAGCATCGCTATAATCACGTGAACGCTAGCGCTCCCCTGACTACACCTCGCTAAATTTCTATCACGGCTTCTTAGATTCAAAATTATATGTATGAAATTCTTCGCATACGCAGTTTCTACGCTCGAAAACACAAAACAAGGCCCTGCCTTCCCACGTCGAACTAAGCCAGACATAAAGTACACAGCTTACATGAATATTACAAGTCTAACACCACCCCTGTTCTTTAATGTAAAGGAAAATTTTGGTCCTCTTTCTCTGAGATGGGGACTTACTACGCCTGCATCCGTCTCATCATCTCAGCAGCCTCAAAAGCATACTTACACTTCAACCTCAGCTCCGCACCATAGCGATACATCACGAACGGGAACGGCATACAAGCTAATGTTAAGAAGGCTGGGATAGAAGTCGCCCAATGGATCCCGAGCTTGTTATACATCTGTGTAGTGAATAAGGGGAATACAGCCCCGACGATAGAACGGAAGATAGCGGCGGCTGCAAGAACGGAAGCTGCGTAGATGGTGTAGGAATCGATCAGGTAGTTGACGATTGGCAGGATGACGAGGACACAGCCAAAGCCGAAAGGGGAGGAGAGAATGATGCTGATGGACCAATGGATGCCGGGATAGTTGGTCCATGCGAAGGCGAACATGCCGATTGGTAAAGCGATCGCGCCAACGATGGCTGGCGGGAGGCGAGATTCCGCTGTTGCTGTTTTGGAGAGAGACAGTTTTGTGTAACGCCCGTTGTTGTCGTAGATGGCATAGATCAATCCCAGGATAATGCCAACAGCAATACCCATGAACGCAAGTCCGCCGATGCCCTCATTCCATCCTCGGTCTTCGTTGTAGACGATAGGCATGGCGCCCATGAACATATATACAGTGCCGTAGATGATGGCCATGTAGAGAGAGGCTACTAATACGATGGGCTCTCGGAAGAGCAGAACCCAAGGTCGGACCAGAGCTCGCTTGAAAACTTCAGACGGCTTCTTTTTGCCCTGGCTTTGCTCGAGAACACTGATATAGAACTTGCCATCGGTTTTGGACAGGTGTTTCGCTCTCCTGATCAGCAGCACCGGCCCATATGTCTCAGGGACGAAGATAACGCCGAGGATACCTATCACTACTGATCAGCACTGGCTTATGTGTCTCTGGGATGAAGATGCTGAGATTACCTATGACCCCAATAAAGATACAGCAGACACCCTGGACCCATCTCCATCCTATATTTTCGGAAATAAACCCGCCAACGACTGGACCAAGAATAGGGCCAAAAAAGGGCGCCACACAGTAAAGTGTCATAGCGAGACCTCTCTGAGCCGGGGGAAAGAGATCTGCGATCGCACCACCTGAGTTGACTAACGGCGACCCAGCGAAGGTGCCGCCGAAGAATCTTAACACGAGGAGCGTGGTCACATTTTGACTCCCAGCAGAACCTCCGATGAAAGCCACCATGGCGACATGAGAGGTGATCCAGAGAATTTGTCTTCCGTAAAGTTCAGATAAGGGACCCCATACTGCCGGGCCGATGGCGAACCCGAGCACAAAGAGCGAGGCTCCGAGGATGAATACCTCGGTACTGATGTTAAAGTCTTGCATGACCTCGTTGGAGGATTCGGAGTATGCCGAAGACGTGAGGGTGACGGCGAAGACGGACAAGGTCACGATGGTTGTGATGAACCATTTTCGAATAGAAGACCAGTTCATGGGGTTGCCGGGATCGTCCTTGAGGAACTCAACCATGAAGGGATTTTCTTCGGTGCCTTGGCCATCGTAGATTGAATTTGGACTTTGCTCGACCTCACCATCATCGGTTACTGTCTTGTTTTCGGATTGTTGAGACATACTTCTGACGACTTGAAGTGGTCAAAAATGCGCTTAGTGCAAGAAAGAGGAAAGGCTATGTGCCTATCATCCATCTCGTAAATTGCCATGGCATTCTTATAGGAATCTCATCTCGATGCTCGTTCGGATGAACGTCTCTGGGACGAAGCCATCACGGGACGGAAGTGCATTTGATTGGCTCTCAAGCCGAAGTCGTCGAAGTGCGGATGCGAATTTCACTAGCTGACAACCAGGCGGGTGGGTCCTTGCATTTGTCACCCTCGGATCAGCACGTAATTGGCTCACCACTGGCTTTGCTCCCCTCCTGACCAGTGCCATCCGAACAATCTGGACATCTCGATTCCGCTGCATTGTTGCTGTTTCCTCCACCTTGAAGCTTGTGCTTACGGTCAGTGAGATATCGCGGATAACTTGGTGGAGTGGTACTGGACGATGAACATCACGAATGAGGCATATCAAGATGGGCCCTCGAAGCTATTACGCAGGCAGCGATTGAGAATTTCGAACGCTTGTCAAGCTTGTCGCTTGAGGAAGGTGAAATGCGATGGTGGTTACCCTGGTAAGCTTATGCTTGTCTCCAAAATCCCAATGCCCTTCTCGTTATCCCTTGCTCGAGACTGATACGTACCTGCAGTATGTGCCAGATGCGAGGGAAGAGGAACGACATGTACGTATAGCCGGGATTCCTTCACTGTCGGAAAGCAAAAGAAGCGCAAGCCCTCGGTTGGATGCGCACCCCCAATTGTCAGTAATGGTCCTGTTCCTGTTCCTGTTCCTGTTCCTGTTCCTGTTCCTGCCCCGGCCTCGCCTCCAGCCCCGCTAGCCGATTCTCACTTGCTCGAGGTACCTTCGACATCGACATTCACGGCTAACACGCCATCGACGATTGAGCTATCATCCAGATCGGAGCCCTTAAATGAAGATCAAGATCCGGAGCCGGATCCAGAACAGAACCGTGCCTACTGCACCGCTCATGGGCGATTTGCTGGCGACGTCGTTGCCGCAATAGATGTGAGAGCAGGGCTCGCTCCGGCCGACATTTCAAACCTTGTTCCGTTCGTGGATGCGCCCTTGTTTGGAGAGACAGACCTGCACTCTTCGCACAGCGTTCTGGATATTCTTGACTTCGCTGCTGAATTACCTCCTCGCGCATATGCCGATAGGCTTGTCGGTATATACTGGCAACACGTCGATCCTGTGGAGCCCATCTTGGATCGAGGACGCTTTTCCCACGACTATGAGACGTCGTACTCGAGACCTGGTGCATTGCTCCACGCAGACCGCGACATCTGGCTCAGCTTATTGAATGCTGTCTTTGCCCTGGCAGTGCAGAGACAAGAAACCACCCCTCTTCAAAAACGGAATGAAGAGGGAAATCGCTATTTTCAGCGCGCGTGGGCACTCCTCCGTCCAGAGACAATTCTTTGGAAGCCCGGATCTGTCGATTTGGTACAGTGCTTGATGCTTATAAATCGATACCTCCACTGCACCAATAACCAACAGAAGACATGGATGACGGCGGGTTTGGCGATGCGAATTGCACAGAATATTTGTTGTCATCCCCCAGCCGCGTCTTCAGCCAAGGAGTCTCCCAACGACAAGCAGTTGAAACAACGGGTTTGGGCTAGCTGTGTTGCCTTAGACCGGTAAGCTCGATGGTAGACAGGAACGAGCAATTCTTGCTGTGCATGGTCGCTGACTCGGTCCTAGGTGCGTTTCTTGGTCACTCGGCAGGACATCAGCGACGTCCCTAGTCCCTTTATCGAACAAGACCGATTCCATATCCTCAAGCGACAACCACCAGCCCCAGAGTAGGGATGCTGAACAGCTTACGCGTGCATCGGAACTTCATGAAATTGGCAGTCAAATTCAATTAGCACAGACACATACTCGAGATACTCTCGCAGCCAAATTGGGACTCCCACGTCTGTTTCAACAAAATGAATATCATGTCGTGGCGATGCAGTTGGATGCTTGCCTGAACAGCTGGGAGAGTGGTCTTCATAGTGACTGGAAGCTCCAAAACGTTCAAAGGATTGTCGAAAGGACGTCGCGAGCAGCGCGATATTTGCTTCATCTTCGGTAGGCAAGCTCGATTTCACTGTTCTTCTTTGCTCCTGGGGTTCAATCAGGGAAGTAAAAAAACGAGACTGAAATTGCCCTTCCTAGTCACCTTTATCCTTGGCTGTACTGATGCTGATATACTAGTCTCCTTCACCATCGAATCTTTCTGCATAGGCCCATGCTCGCACGCATCTCCTTGAAGTCCCACCGGGCAACATTTCAAGCAACATCCAGCCCTCCCAGCCTCAGTGATCGGCTTCTTAGAGAGTGTGCCGGAATGTGCATCGAGGCAGCGCAAAAGATCACTTCGTTGATTATCGAGACACTTGAGCCAGATGAGTCAGTAGGTCTCCTACCGTGGTGGTACCGAATCTACTATTTACACATCGCCGGGACCGTTTTTCTGGCGGCCATGTTCGGATCAGACCTGTTCACTGAGTCGGTGTCGCAATATTGGCACAATGTTATGTCGGCCCTCCGCGCGCATGAGCACCTGAGTACATATGTTCAACAGTGCATTCGAACATTTGAAACGCTCTCGGTAGGGATCCTGGAAAAGCAATATTCCAATCCAGATGGCAGAGGAGATGCACTGCTCGAGAAAGAGAACCCCGGCTTCTTTTTCAACGATATTTTCCAGGACGTTGACTTCGATTTTGACAGCTTTCTGTTTGGAACGGAGGATATGACTGAGGGCTAAGAGTTAGTGGTGCAGCCGCCTCACATCTCGACTCATCTATAAAGTGAGGGCTCGATGGACGAGCAGATGGAAACCAACTGGGTAGATTTCGGAATGCGTTTCGATATCTATAGCTTTTCTGATCCTGTATGGTTTCCGGTCTTCTTCGTGTTTAGAACAAGGCGTACCAACCGTCTTCCCAGCGGATACGACCGGTATATCATCGCCAACCCAAATCTCTAAATACCCCAACGGCATGGACAGTTGTTTCTCGTCGCCGGTATCTTCTAGCCGTTTCCGTAAATCTGTAATCATGATCGAGAAGAGCATCATAGGTTCCTAAAGTGTCGATGGGAGAATTGAATAGCTCCATAAGCGTTCTTGTGCTCGAACTCGGCTAGTATACGTTGATCAAAGCCGTGGAGGCGGTATCATAAGCGCATCAGGGGAACGACGAAGATGGTGTACAGCTGAGCCGCAGTGTAAGAAAAAACGTGCGGAATTGGAATGGCAATGAGCTTGTCCTTTGGAAAGTCCTCTTAGCACATCTCCCAGGCGAGAGAGTTGACGAACGTCTGGCAGTTGTTGAGGTGCAAGTCATATAGAATGTTAACGTTGCGCTGGAAGTACTTCGTTCCTACATGTCATTAGGCCCCTGCTAAATCAGCTTTTATGCTGCTCGGATACTAACCAGCCTCTTCGATTTCTTCATTCTTCCAATGCCGTTTTCCAATTGCCATGTGATGAAGCCCTATAGCTGTTCCACCGCGAAGCTTTCACCCTACTGCAGCGTTAGGTAGGGTTGTGTATCCTCGGCAGCGATGTCAAACTCCCAGCCCTGCCTCAGCCTGGCACTAGGCTAGGCCAGGAGAACTTGACTTCTAGGCTAGGCAAAGGCAGGCAACTTAGAACAAGCTTTAGGCAAGGCTTGGCAAGGCGAATA
>VXCB01000244.1:0-32095 GCA_009613015.1 Mollisiaceae sp. DMI_Dod_QoI | reverse complement strand
AATTTTGAAAAAAATAATAATATTTTTATTATTTAAATTATAATATACTTTTAAAGCTTTTTGAATATAAGTTTTTTTATTTTAATAAAATAGTATTTAATATTTAAAAAAGTTCTTTATTATTTTAAAAATTTTATTAGTTTTTTTCTTAATAATTTTTAATATACGTTTCGGTATAATTATATAATTAATATAAAGTTTTTTATAAAAATAATTTTAATTAAAAATAAAAGTTAAAAAATTAGAATTTTAATAATTAGAATACGAAAATTTATTATTTTAATCTTATGTAAAAAGTTTTCATATTATAATATAATATATAATTACTTAGTTTTCTAAATACGATTTGTAAACCTTAATTAAGTATATAATTTAATTCAAAAATCATAATAATAAGTAGTATGGTTGATTTATTATTAATTAAAAACTAATTATTTTAAATTGTCCAAATTACTAAAAGTCCAAGTTGGTGGTCCCGACTCGCTTCAGCGGGTCGGCCCAAAATGGGAGTTTTAAGGCCGACGAGTACGGTCGACACTTCGATGCCCATTTCCTGAAGAGTCTTGAAGTCTGCTGCCGGTATGCGTCGTTGGCTTACGGTTAGCATTCCTTTGGCTAATCCTGTGTTCGCATCTTTCTCCTCTCCCATTCCGCAGTAGAGGTTATGTTCGTTGTTATTAGGGCTAAGTCTAACTATTCTGTCGTGGAGCGTTGCGGTGAGCTTCTCTCATTGACCCAATTCCTATCTAACCTTATCGTCATGCTCTGCTAATTGTACACTTTGCATCCCCGCGTTCTTCTTCGGTTGAGCTTGCTCCGTCGACCCCCTCCACCAGGTCTTGCTTGTCTTCCCTGTCAGCTGGGGTATCGTTGCCCATGTCTCCCACGGTCTCAACGATTTCTGCAGTCTCTTCCTGGTTCGTCTGTCTTCTGGCCATATTGTCTCCCAATTATGATTGCCTCGCTCACGGCTATTGTTCCTTTCACTACCACCATCGGGTTCCGTTGCTAACGTCTCTGGCTGCACCGTGGCTGCCGCTCGCTCTACTTCCTCGTTTGGCTTTACTCGCTGCCCCATCTCAACCGATATATGCATTTCGTGTAGCACTGCTTCCAACTCCATCGATGTTGCTGCTGTTAATTCCTCTTGTGATACGTACGTATGCTCTGCGTCCTTTGCTAATTCTGTCCTCCTCCCTCTCTCCTGCTTAGCACTATCTCTGACGCCATCGTCCTGGGAATTTTCGCAGTCCCCGCGATGTCCGCCTGTTTGGTGTGCCGGATCTATCCCTAGCCCTAAAGTCATGCTCCCCTCTACAATACTCTTTTCGGTGCCACTCGAAACATCTTCCGGCATTGTGTCGATTTCTGCCATATTCACTAGTGTCGTTGTTAATGCTGATTCATACTCGATAATGTCATGACCGCCCGGGGCCTGCCTCTCCCCTCTTGGCCTGCCTCTCCTGGCATCATGGCAACCAGGTTTAGAGGCCAGGGTCTCTAAACCTGGGGCTCGTTTTCCGCCTCATCCTCCTGTGCGCTCTCCTCTTCCCCTTCCTGCAGTACTTTCTCCCATGCTGTGTCAGCCTCGTCTCTATCGCACAAATCCGGAGCCTCGGTGTCAGTCTCATCTCCCGTTTCTGTTTCCTGGGTTTCTTGGACTCGAATAATCTCTGGGGCTTTCTCTTTTGCATCCCCGTTCTTGATGAGTTGATGTGCTCGACCGTTACTATCGAATATGGTGTACATATCCGTCCCATGGTCCGCTCGTGCCTTGACTGCCTTGAGCCATGGTTTTCCCAAGATAATAGAATATGATGTGCGGTCTGGCAAACAGAAGACCACTACCGTGGTAGTGACTCCGGATGTTAGGACGTCGAATGAAACCCAGCCGTCCATGCGCTGCAATCGATTATCCGCCATCCGGGCTCCCCATACATTATCCTTGTTCATCTTGAGGCTCATCTGTATCGCTACTCCAGTCCACATCAGGTTCATAGAAGCCCCGCAGTCCACTAAAGCCTTGCTAAATGACCACTTCATCTCTCGATGCTTTGTGCCATGAACATGAACTGCTTGGGCTGTCGTGTAGAAGAGGTTCACTCGAAAGAAAGCCTTGTCCAGTTCCTCAACAATGGCCGCTGACACCAAAGGTGGTGCCTTGCCTGCGTTGCTCCCCGTAGCTTGTGTTGCATTAGTGGCTCTGGCCGCTCCACCCGCCGACTGCTTGGGTGTGGCGTCTCTTTCTCGAACCATTCCTTTAGCTAGTTATGAAGACAACGTTGGGGCTATATTCATTAGTTGCCCATAGTTCATCCCCTTAACCTCTGTTGTCCTAAACGCCTCGACCACGTCGAAATTCACCCGATCCTGCATCATCCTAATGTCCCTGGGCAGCGTTCTTCTCATTTGAGGTTTTCTCTGCGATCCTGACTTGGGGGCCTTCGATTGAGGCTGCCCCAATTCTGCTTCCTCCGCTGTTCTTTTAGCAGGTTCCGCCATGTTGATCTCGCAGGCCTCGAACATGGTGCCTTCGCCCAAGAAGTCCTCGTTATATTCAAATCCATCATCCCAGTTGTCTTCATCCGTTACGGTCAACTCCCCTACTATCCCATTATCGTCGTCTGTGACATCAGCCACTCCGACATGCGCAGCTGGAGCCTGGGTCGTAGAAGTGCTATTGCGGTATGTCTCTCCTGCTCGCCTTACTGCTTCCTGATCCTTCTCACGGATCTTGTTTCTGGCTTCCAGGGACTGCAGCGGCATTGGACAGTCTCTCATCATGTGCCATAGCTGGTTTGTTCCGCAGTTGTAACACACTTGAGGTACTCCGTATCTTTGTTGCCTAGGCACTTCTGGCCGATCCTGTCTTCTGCCTTGTGGTGCTGAGCCTTGCGTCTGCGGTGTCTGGCCCCGAGTCGTGTTGACCGTTATCTGACCGCCGGGCTATTGTTGTGGCCGCCCTTGTTGACGCTGCCCTTGGTTTTTCAAAATCGAATCCCGCATTTCTTGCATGACCTTGAGCATTTCAGACCATTCTGCTATCGCTGCTTGCTGCTTCCCTAATACTACGGTTTCTTTTCCAATTGATTTCTCACCCGGTTTTTGTGTCGGGTCGTCGCAACATTCCATAACAGCGCTGATAATAACCTCGAATGACGGGATTTCGTTTGCAGGTCCATTTTTACTAATGCTTTTACTGCGATCACGCTCCGTGCTGCTATTCTGAGGTTCTTATTGTTGAGTCTATCGATGAAAACTCTGTTAAGCAGTTCTCTATCTTGTGACTTGAGGCCTGACGCCATCTTCCGACCTCTCTTCACGTATTCCTCTACGAATTCCATGCTCAGTTGTCGTAGTTTCTGCAAGTCATTGAAAAACTTCAACCTCGACTGTTCTGCCGGCTTTCCCTTCGGGTACCTTTCTTTCAACTGCTCACTAAGCAAGTTAAAGTCCGTAGCCAATTCTGAGCTGAGAGAGTTGACAAATGTCTTAGGTCCATCGTCTTCTCCCTCTATGTTGTGGAGTGCCCCCCTGAGCAGCAACGCCTTCGCTCTATTAGCCCTGTCTTCAGCCAGTTGCATATTTCTCGCGTCGAACGATATCTCTACCGATTCGATGGTGTCCATTATGTCCTCTCCGGGTTTGTTGGAGAACTGGGTGATCGGGAATGACTCCATCTTAGCTCTAGGTCTCGGCTGTGATATGTGTTGTGTCGGCCGTATGTTGAGGACACCAGGGACTCTCTCGACTGGATTCTCTCTCGTGATGTTATTCTCGTCCTGACTTGGAGGTGTGGACACTGTGTTTGATAGTGGAGTTGTTACGGTCGACACTTGCTGTGGCCGCTCTTCTCTTGCTGATGTTTGGCTGTTTTCTTGAAGTGTTGTGTGTCCCACTTCTTCCCTTCTAATGTCACCCGTTACCGTTACCCTTGATTCTGATATATTCAGTAATCCCAGCTTATGTTCTACCTCCTCCGTAGACAGTGTCTTGTTGGTTAACGGAGATCTCCTGATTTCTTTCTTTGGTGAGAACGCTGACTCTTCTATCAGGTCTTGCTCTTCTTCGCTGCTGTCAGTCATGTGGACTTGACTCGATGCCCTTCGGGTGTCCTGGGTAACGCTTGATTCTGCTCTTCGCTTCGTGTGTCAATTTCCTCTGTGTTCTCTCCGGCCTCTTGCTCGATGTTCGTGTTCAGTGCCAGTTTGGTTCCTAACGTTTTCTTACTCAAGTTGTGCCTTCCTTGCATATCAGAGTGATGTCATCCGTAACCCGCGTCGCTCGTGCCTTCCGAGGATCCTTTTCCTTCTCTTGAGGCTCAAGACGCCTATTCTGCTCTGAAATGCCACTGTTTCTCTAGCTTTGCTGTGTCCGCCTTGCTTCGGGCGTTCGCCGTTCGTTGAGTGCTCGTGTTGCTTGTGATTGTGTTTCTTCTTCGACTTGCGTCGTCTCGATATCGTGCGTTCGCTCTGTGCCCACGGCACCTATCGAATTGTTTTCGGATCTGTACCGCACTTCTTTCTAGAGTGCTAGAATCAATTATCGAATGAGTGAGACACTCGCGCCTGGAGGGACCAGTGTGACGCGTCTCTGGTCAATGGTGTGAATGGATTGTATTTAGGTGTCTAAGGAAGAAAGCTATCTAGGAAGGTAAAGCGAGTGTTGACCGTGAGGTCACGACGCCAGCTTAGCTTAGGTGCCTCAGGCACCTAACACATATCGTCTCCCGCTGTCAAGATCTCTTAGTACTGCATGATGGGCGCCGCGAGCATGCAGGGGGTTGCCACATTGCAAAATCGCCGACAGGACTGACCGCCTTGTCCACAGGAATTAAAGTTCACCAGGACCAGGTTAGCGTCGTCAGCATCGTCAGCCTCCTTCGAGAGTTCTTGAAAGCTTTGAGCTTAGAGCTTCATCCGAACAGCTGCTGCACCTCTCAACGCTTCGCTCCTGCCGACGTTCACCACCCATTTGCGGAGGCCGAGGGAGCCACGACTTCACCACTGAGACGTTGCTGCATCGATCTGGAAAGGACCCAAAGCGCCTTCCTAAAACTGCCAGCGCCGTTCCTCGCAGACTCCTGCTGAAGCATTTGATTGACTTGTTTTTGTTCGCACAGTCCCTATCGTCGGCCACCCTTCACAGTGTGGATAGAGCGCTGGCGCAAGCTCCTGATATCTGAAAGTTCTCAGATAGGGAGAGATCTGCCCCATGCTATGTTTTCCTTGAAATGCTGGGTCTAGCTCCTGGCTATCTGCTTGCCCCTCGGTGACTTTGCTTCGCTATTTTGAGAGAGGCATGAGATATGGAGAAAAGAAGCTCCAGCCAGAGCATCACGAATTTTAAAGTGTGAAAATGTATCACGTGCTCTGTATATTTTCACTGGCCTTATCCTCCATGCCAGGTCCTTGGGGAGACAAGCAGGTCAATGTTATTGCAATATGAATTGGTATCAGTTATCTTCCTAAACTCAACTTTATACTCATACGGCTTTGTCAGACACTAAACAAGTAGTCATAAAGAAATAGTCTCTTTTCCTTCTTTTTGAGATGGGCTCTCGCCAATCTCTAAAGCAAATAAAGTAACAGTAGACAAAGCTACCAATCTTATCGAAATATCTACAAACTTGCAGACGTCAAACTCGTTGGGATATTCTGTGCACGTCGACCAGTAGATGGTCTGCTACAACGCTCGTTAGAGCACCGCTCAACCTTCGTGGCCTGAGCCAGATTCGTGTTAAGCCGTTCAGAAAGTGGAAACTGTAGGCCGTACTTTGTGTTCATATGCATCTCATAGAACGTGCTGTTATATGCCTTAGCGACAACCTCTTGCACTGCAGTTGATTGTGCTGAAGCGTGCTTGCTGGTGACTTAACCTGTCCTGCGAGCCTGTCTAGCATGAAGCATTTAAAGAGCTGCCAGTCGCAATGTTGAAAGCAAGGAGCTATCTATGCTTTGTGTTCAGGCGTTACCTTCATGTGGCAAAATAGTTTAGACTTAGGCTATCACGAGAAATGCTGCTCTTAATTCGTTCAATTAGAGGAGCAGAAGGTCTGGAGCATTAGCGATAGCTCCCTTCTCGTAGGCGTAGTAGCTTCCACGTTTCCTGGTTCCCGTTGAGCGTGGGAATCATCTTGAGAATACGCTCGGACTGGGACTTCGTGTTGACTCGAGAGGATCTTGTTCATTTCGAAGCGGTTGAGGTGGTCTTTGATAGAGTCTTGGCGCTTGTGACCAGATCGGCAGCCATTTGCTGTGTCTGTAGGAGACCCCCAGGGTAGCCTTCATGATGACAACACTGCCTTATAAAAATTTGTAGTGGATGTGTAGTAGTTCTCGCTAAATGAGGTTGAGATGGCTCAGCCTGAAGTCAAACTGTCTCCGCCAAATGCTTCGACCTCAGGCCGTTTCATTCTCGTCGTAGTGATAGTCACATTTTCTCTATGATGCGGCTATAAATTATGATTATATAGCTTATACCACAGTTATTGTAGAGTCTTTCGCCGAATCCCGATCGGGATGCACCGGAACAGTATCTCGAGAGCTATCTTCTCCCACCTACAGTACCTCGAGGATGAAGTTGCTTGTGGGAAGTAGCTCTGTTCGATTGAAATTTCAACCCTGCACCGGTGAACGCTAGGTGGACGCATCAGCAGTCCTAACGGCGCACCTAGCATTGTCTCTTCCGGCACAGGATGCAAGCGCTCGCGATCGGCGAGCAACGTAAGTTGGGCGCCGGGAAACGTCGACGATAGTACTGGGAGAATGCAAATACCGCAAAGCATCATTGCACCTAGCATTAAAGTGCGGAAGGCGGTGCAGCAGTCGTTGGGCGCTCTCAGGGGTGGTAGAGATAGAGCAACAGCACCGCTGATGGCAGTCCAGCATGGAACTCCTCACAGCAGTCAAGTTTGCCTCGTTTGCCTCGTTTGCCTCGTTTGCCGCAGCCAGGAGCTGCTGCATTTTCCGGAGTGAATGCGCTGCTGTGATAATTGTACACAATCTTTTCTACAGCTAGACTTCGAGGCAAACCGAGCAACTTCAACTCGTCCGCGCGCCCGCCTCCTAAAATTTATTTAAAGTCTCTCGGCTGCCCCTTCCTCGAACCCGTTCTTCCTTCAACACCTTTCCCCGGACGCGTACCTACGCTCGTTGATTTCAACCCAACTACCCCCCAAAGTCAATCCCAACGTCAATCGTTCTGCACCTCGTACTGCACGCTGCACACTCCACACTCCACACCCCACACCCCTACTCATACTCCTGCTTCCCGCATACAAACACCCTCACGCATCATGTCTTCCTCTGCAGGCACTCCATCTGCTCCCTCATTGAAGGTCGCTGGCTCTGGCCGCGCCTCCTCCCTTGAACCTTCCCCCGCTAGCACCTACGGTAGCAGTGCCTCCAGCGATACTGGCGATGATGTTCCGCAGACTCCAAATGATGGTACGTGCCTCGTCACTTTGCAACTTTCTGCCTCCCTTTTCTTGCAACCTTAGGCGATCTGTCTGTTTTGTATTCGGTCTTCTTCTCATCCACCCTTCCCCGAAGTCTGCATCGCGGCGCGTCGCCATCGCAATACACATGCACCAAAGTCAGGGTTAGCACCATGTTTCGTCTTTCTACGACGTCTTTCAAGTTCGGGTCATCCTTGAGTCATCTCCACCTTTTCCCCAACTCACCCTTCGTTTTCATCAAGGCTTGGCATAGTGTGGCGCGTCAGGAACCTCCCTCTGCAGCTAATCAGACCGAGTCTATTTTACATAGAGCTAAGCGGCTCTCGTCCTTGTCAGACCTTGCACTTGCGCAAAATTTTTCCTTCGTGTTGAATTTTCTGGAGGTCTGGACATTTCCCACGAGTCCTTTGTTTGAATGTATTTTCAGCAGAGTCAGTCAAGCACCACGATGAATACAGAAGCTTGCCTAGCTAAGCTGCTTCTGTTCTTGTACTTTCCCTCAGTCGGACAATTCTCCTTGCGGCTCGGCCCGTACCATCAGTTGGACTATTAGTGCGGAGTCTTCCATTCTTGTTTGATTCACCTGCGTATCGTATTTAGGCGGTTTCAACTTTCAATCAAGTCTTCGACGCGCCTCGTAAGAGATTCAGATGTTCTATGCTAACGAAGAAATAAGGTGTTTTCCTGACAAAACTTGCTAAGCTCTCCCTCAAGGACGTCAAGGATGTTAAGGATGAGAGCAAGGCTGATGTTGCGCGGTGAGTTTTGCGCGTCCTCACGCGCCTTCGGCATACTAACGCATCGACTAGTTACTCACCACCATTCGTTCGCAATGGCTCCCAAGGTCGTGCTGATGACCCTTTCACTTCCCCTGTCACCCAACGTCATGGCTCTGCCCAGCGTACCCCCACCGGTCCAAAGTTCATGAACCGCGCTGCCAAGAGCGACAATTGGCGCTCTGGTTCTAGCTCTGGCTCTGATTCTGGCCCATCCTCTCCTACCGCCGACAAGGCCTTGCGTAGCGCTCAAGGCGGACGTGGAGTCTTCGTGTGCGAGTATGCTTCGGAAAATGCAGGGCTCAGAACCTTTGAGTCTGTCTCCATCAAGGCCGAGGATGCCCAGGCATACTACCCTCCTTCTAGTTGTGTTTTCGTTGCGAAGTAAGTATCCCGTCGCCTGACGCGTCCGAATACATTCGCTGACCTTATGGAAAGCCTTCTCCAGAGCGAAAGTGATGAGGCCCTCGAGGTTGCTGTCACTCAAGTCTTCCGTGAGTACGGTGTCGTCTTCGTGAAGATTCGTCGCGATGCCAAGCATATGCCTTTTGCATTCTGCCAATACACCGTAAGTCGCTCCTCAGTTACTGCATGAGTCGTTGCTAACACGATCGCAGAACGATCATGACGCTACCCGTGCAATCAAGGAGGGCCGCGGACGTACCATCAAGGGTCGCCCTTGCCGGTGCGAGAAGGCTAAGGCGCATCGTAAGTTCATGCTCATTCCGTTCACAGTAGTGAAGCTCACGACACACCAGGTCTCTTTTTCTTCGAGCGTAAGTATGGCGCTGCTATCACACCACAGGAAGTCGAGGATCTTCTGCGTGGCTTTGGCAGAATCAACTACTGCAGACCTGTCAGTCTCATTGAGCGTGCTACTCACAACCTTGACGAGGGCGTCATCGTTCAGTTCGAGTTGTACGATGAAGGTCAAGCTGCTCTTCAGGTAAGTGTCCCCTGTTCATCTCTTCCTGCGGATGCTGACTCCTCTAGGCATACCGTAACCACGAGGAATACAAGATGCAGTCGTTGGCCAACATGGATATGAGTTCACCATCTCGCGATCGCGTCCATGAGGATCCTGTTGGCCGACACTACCTAGATGAATACGACATCGAGCGTCGCTCCATCTATGTTGGCAATCTTCCTACTGATGCTGTCAATGATGATCTTCGCGACGTCTTCGTGAAGTTCGGCACCATTATCAAGGTCACTCTGCACAAGAATGAGTCCATCATCGATGGTAAGTCTACCAATAACTTATGGACCCTCGCTGACACGTCAAAGCCAATCAGCAGCGTTGCTTCGGCTTCGTTGAATTTGAGACTCAGCCATCTATTACTTTAGTGCTCACTGAGAACCAAGCCGTAAGACATCGGTTTCTCTTTCCCTCTTCATTCACTATTGACACATATATCAGAATGGTTTTACTCTGCGCGGTATGCTCCTGCGTGTTGCCCAGAAGGACACCAACGCTGCTACGGCACGCTCTCACCGTCGTCGGCCAGGAACTGGCGTTCAGCCTTCTGCTACCGCGTACCAATCTCCTGCTCCTCAACCTATGGCTCAGCAGCAGGTCTCCCCTATGGCCCACCTCTCTCCTCAGGCCTACGCCTCACAGTACTCCTCACCTGCTTATGCATCGCCGTTTGCATACTACAATGCTTATGGCACTGCGATGTATGCTGGCAATCAGGCAGCCTACTATGGCAGTCCATATGCCCCTCTCTACTATCCAAGCAGCCCAACTTACCACGCTGGTGGCAGTACCACCTCCACCCCTCTTGCGCAGCAATACATCTACCAGGGTTATCAGACTACACCGACTTATGGCTACAGCCCTCCTGCTCACCAGGCTGCCTTTCCACCAGCAGCTTACTCACAACCCGTTATCAACACTACCGGTCTAGGCCACGATGAGCGATCCGGTACTCCGACTCCTGCTGGTCATGTTCCTGGCTTTGAATCTCTGGACTCCTAGTGAGTACACACCTTCCCTGCTCTGATACGCGACTCGCATCATTGCCAGTCTCTCTGATCCTAAGACGCGTTCACTGCACTACGTCTACGTTGCATTTGCTTCCCAATCTCTCTGTTCTTCCTGAAGATATCCCAGTTGTCTGTCAATGTCCTCAACTGCACTTGTCATCATGAGGCAATGATCTTCACATACTTGCAGGTATCTAGCTTTATGTTCACGGTCACGAAATTTGTTTCTTTCTCCTTGTCGAGGCATAATACCACCTAGCCTGTTAGACACCCGCTTCGCATCCACTCCCCTGATTTTCTTGCTCCCGTCTATTGATTGGACAAGACTGTCCTAGGATAAGGGTCTCTTCACATCACAGATTGCAGGAATTTTCCAAAAATAATGTACCTAGCTATGGATGAAATTGTCAAGTCGACCTGCTGTCTTGCTTCGTGATCTCCCACTCCATCCATCTTCCGTGAAAATTCTGTGCAACTGCTTATGTAGGTATCTCTGGCCGAAGATGTGAAGGTATCTCATTACTTCCGAGAACATCGTATTATGAGCTTTTGGATCCTCCGCAGATAATAGATCATAAATAATTCATATTACCAAAGGATGTTATGAATTTCTAGCATCAAGCCGAGAGTCGTTGGGGCCTCACTTGAATGTTCCCAGGAGCGTGGTGCTAGGGACAGCAATGTGCCTGGGATATTTTGTAGCTCTGATCTTCGGCATCGTCTACTTGATGTCAAGCCCACCAACAGAGTCACATATGCCCGATATAGCGACCAGGATTCACACTCAAGCTCCTGCTCATGTCCACAGCTGCCGCGTGCCTTCTCGTTGAAATATCTAGTTAGCCAAGTACTGCAAGTTAAAATCTAGCTCTTCATGCTCTGTCACCTGCATAATAACCCTTCAATAGTCCGCCCTAGCTGATATCATGCATGGACAAAGGGACAGAATGATAACCCAATCTTCATGGTCACATATAGATAATGCCTTGCAGCTGCAACCACGTTATTCAGACTTCTGTGGGACAGACCGACAGGGACTCACCCCTGTCAACGGCGTTGCAAATCCCGGTAAGTAAAATATGATAAATCGGTAAGATATATAGTTCAGAAGGTGGCTCTGGTCCTAGTCTCAAAATAATACTGCCACGTGGGACTTGCTCGCATCCCAAGAAACTTTCTCCTCATGTGAAATCTGCAGATTCATCATGTTATGCACCAGCTGTGTATTAGTAGTACCTGACTTGGCAGCAACACTTATGGTGACCCATGCCTCTAGTCACACAAATTAGTCGTCTCGTACTAACGTTCTAAACGAGTCACCAAATGCACGGAGCGGTCAAACATTAAAGACTCTTTTCGAACGCGACGCTGGTATCATTTCCTCAAGTCATACATCATTGTCTCATCGCGACCATCCAGAACGCCTGTGCTCTATGCCCATCCAGATAGTTAAGTACGAAAACATGCTCTAAACCCAATCCAAAACATATGAATGATGCCAAACAATACAGAGTCAGCTTCGTCTCGCCCCAAAGAGCATCAGGCTCAAACTCGTGTCATTCTCTCCCACATTTGGAGTTGGCTCGCCGAGTAACTCCCACCTCCTTAGCGAAAATGGCGTCAACTTTTCCTTCTCCACTGCCCGCGAATCGGCGGCACCCGAACCTACAGGAATGCGTTCTCTCTGAGCTATAACTAGCCATTCTGTTGGATTTGGACAGTAGCTTAACAGATAAGATACTCCGGGACTGGAAACGGTATCCCGCAAACTACGGATACACTGCTGACGCATGTCTTCTGGCAGAAGGTCCACAAGCAACAGCGCAAGATCGAACGTCTGTTCGATAAGGCTGTTGACTATTTCCGTATTGAGGTCGAGAGTCTGTAGCTGGAGATATATTGCTACCAAGCCTAATATCATCCTCGCACGGCTTTCATGTCCTATCTTGGTCGAATCAAAGGCAGAAACATGGAGTATAACGAAAGAAAGGAGTAGCGGAAGCCAATGCGTGATAATACTATCTTTGGTGTCCTGTGGAAAAGAGTTGGAAAGAAGAATCCAAAGACTATTGCATGTCGTGACAATATCAGGACCGAGACTTGGATAATTGGGATTTGACGAGATTGTGGCAGAACTACTGTAGGCCGTCGTATTTATAATACGTAGTACGTTGTGAGCTTGCGTTACTCGATCCTGAACGTCGAGAGAGTTCTCGGAGTTGATCGCTTTCGGAGAAGGGAATAACGCCAAAAATTGCTGTTCGGCGCGATGCCGTAGATGCTGCGCAACGGAGCCATCGAGCAGAGGGATAATGCTAGCCCAAGCTGTATTGCCACTTTGTACAGCGGATTTGATTGCATTGTCGAAAGCATCAAGGCGGTCTGATCGAGCAATTTCTTCATCTCGAATTCCCGTATCTTCTCCCCTAAGCATTGATGCTAACTTGACTTGGCAGAAAGGTAAGGACAAATCGTTGGCCGAGTTTAGTAGCATCTCAGTTGTGACTGATTTGGGGCTACTTCCAGCAATTAAGAGCTTATCAATCGCTGCATTGATGAATTCCGCAGGTTTGGTTTTGCCACACTGTAAGAGTGGTAGGACGAGTTCTTGGTTGAAGGCATCTGGATCTGACAGTACGAGATTCTGAAATAGCTCAAACATGAAAGGGCTCTGGACAAGTGCCTCGAAGCGCATTGCTTCTTGGGTTTGTGCAGTATTGTTGTCGGAGGGACAATTTTCAAGAGCTTTGCGAATAACCAAAAGAGTCTCATGCGGGTAATCTTTTTGCATATGACCTTGCTTGATGCGAAAACGGTATGCTTCTTGTTTAGTTATTATGTCAGACATATGGCAAGGTCCGCCAAGAAGAGTAAGCATCTCGAGAGCTCTGCAAGGAGGGTCCGCGGGGTTGGCGAGAGAGGTATAGCTGAGGCAGACATCGCGAAGTACGAGGCACCCAAAACTAATCAGAGGACATAATACGTTCGTAAAGCTCGGGCATATCTTGGTCCGAAACAGACGTGTCACCCATGTAGTCATTAGCATATCGAAATACTTCGAGTCGAAGGTCCTCAGTCTGGTGAGTAGTAACCCACAGCTGCGTTGCTGCTCGGGTGACTTGTCCCAAGATTCTTCAGAACGCAAGATGATTCGCTGGAATAATCGCTCCAGAATGCCTTGATCCATGCTATTGCCGCTTGCCAAAACCTTTTCAATCTCATCTGTGAAGTCGACCTCGGCAGTCTCGACAATCGCCATGTGGTCCGAGACTGGTGAGCAAGCATCGGCTGCAGTTTTCCTGTCGCTACGAAGAAGCTCCTGTGCTAGCTGTTGCGCGGTGATCTCTTGTTCTGGGAGCCTAGCAGCTAGTCCTGAGAGGGAGACCAAGAACCCTCTCGGGATTGGGTCTGTCTCCTCACTTAGGGTCCGCAGACGCGATATTAAGGTGTCGAAAAGGCCCTTGAGAGCACCGATCGCAGCAAATGTCTGGAGATGCAGATCAAGGGTATCTGCACAGGACGCCAAAACGTCAGCGTCGTTAGAGCTTGCCACAATCATCATTACATCAGCAAGCATAGAGTAGTCATCGATGAGCTCGAGGTACTGCCGAATTGTATTGAAATCGGATGCAGTGATCGCAGACGTCCCTTTCTTCATCGGAGAGTCGTCCCAATCATCTAATGGCGGTATAGTCGGCTGTATCATCTGAATTCGAACCTTTTGCCGAAGCCAGAGGCCTAACTCCGACTTGCTTGTTCTGCTGGCACTGGCGATGGCGGATATCCGTTGCTGAGATGGTGGTGCGTTGACAGCATCTGAGTCTTGATCGACACTTGTCTGCATACCTGGAAGGTCCACATTGATAATGGCCATATACTCTCTGATCTGCTCTTCTTCTTCATCTACCGAGAAGTCGGCACGGTTAAGTAATGTCATGCGAAGCTCCAAGATACCTTCACTGAGGTTATGTGTTGGTAGTTCGGCTAACAACCGCGTTGAGCAAGGCGCATCGGTCACAACATCCGCGCCATCACGGAGAGCTCCCCGAGCTATCAACCATTGGAGATACCTAGGCGTGGAAAAATGATCGGAGCGTGCCAGTTCGGAGATAAGATGATATAGTGCAGGCTTGCTCCGGCCCGACTCGCAAATTGCCGAGTCAATAAAATCAAGGACAGCAGCCGTCGTATCGGCACCAAGCTGACTCCAAATTCTCAAAATACGGGTAGCAACATAGGTTTTAGCGCTGCCAGGGCGATGAAAGGATGTAGCCCATTCTAAGAGTGTTTGCATGAGGACGTCTTTATCTTCGTCCATTTGCCACCAGTGTCGTGCTAGCTCTTGAACAAAAGGTTGCGATAGAGTGCCATCAAGCAACCTTATAAAACGTCGACGTGTGTTGAGTTCCTTCTCGGTCCCTAAGGCAACGAGCCTGGTATTTCGGCGGTCAATGGCCGCAAGCACGGAAGCGAGGCTGTGGGCTTCCGAAGAGAGGCTGGACATTAAAATATCTCGGTGCTTCATCCATGATTTGGTTGCTATAAAACTCTCCGGATAGGTAATTAACAGCCCCTTCAATAGATGGATGAGGCGCTCGGATAAAGGAGCAAGAATGTCATGATCAGGGTGGTTTTGAGTCTTTCAAAAGATTAGCTTGGTGTATGGGAAGGAGTATTATACAAACCTCAGCTAATTGAGTCATCAGTGCATTAGTGACCCGGCGTCCATACTTTCGATATTGCAATATATCTTTCCAATATATCTCTGTGATCAACAACCACACTGGCAGTTTTGCTTGTGCGCTGTTTTCGAGGGATGAAACGAGCCAATCCATATAGTGATCTCTGTCGAGCAGGTGTTCAGCGTGAAAGTGTGTTGCCAGCCGTATCCTACCAGTCAATGTTAGTAAAAATCAAACGCAATAGGATTTTGATACGCACGCGTAATCTATCTTGGGTCTAAAGTCCTTCTCCCCACATGTTCCGGTGATGCTCTCGACGAACTGTTCAACGCAAACAGTGAAGTCTCGAATCCATTTTGCCTCCCCACCCATTGCAAAGGTTCCACTCACACCTTTCCTTCTAAATGATCTCAATTCGTTGGCCCCAACACATTTGGCCAGCCAAACTGCACGCTCGATAGGAATATTCTTGCTTAAAGATTGATCCAACAACACCTTCCCTCTTATCCCATGAGGAATCGATCGACTAAGTCGGCGTAATGGTATTGTAGGGTTCGCTAAGTCCTTGAGCCACATTTCCCTCTTCGTATCCGTTACGGTAACTCGTGGGGGAGGTTTGAAAGTCGAGGTAGAAGTAATTTGGCCATGCGCCCTGCGCTGCGCGAGAACACTTGTAAATAGAGACGAAAGAGTTTGCAATCCACTCTTGTGTTTGAGGGCCGGGAAAATTGACGGTCTCGCTGAACCTGTCTCATTTTGTGTCATTTGTGCCTTGTCAAAATAGCCCTGGCGGATGATAGGCTCCGAGAACTGGTCTTCGGCATGGTTCCCAGTCCATGGAAAGAAATCGGCATGCCCTTCACAAATTAGTGCAAGTTCAATATACGGGTTTAGTGTTGGCAAACCATTTGGAAGATAGTGAGGAGCTAGAATGGGCACTTCTAGGACGTAAGGCTTGGGGCGCGCATCCTTTTTCAGTGAAGCTCCTGCTCGAGGCCGTGATTTCCCAGATATTGGCAGAGCATGCTGCCCTGGCCGTATAGGAAGAGGCATAGGCTTTATCGTAGATTCGTCTTGTCCTCCTTGTGATGGACGTGGGCTGAGGTTGCTCACACTTGGAACATCGAAGTGAAGCATGGGGCGACCTCGTGGCGGGAGTGGAAAAGATGGTTTCCATGCTGAAGTAGTGTCTGATATCGGCGCTGGAGATTCAACTACCGCACTTTTCGAGTCCGTCGAAACCTCCAACCTAAGTCTGGAAGTCCCAATCCTCGGCGCATGTCTCCCGGCTGCATCTCCATCCAGCGTCAAATCAACCAAACCATCGTTCGCTCTCCTTGTCGGCGAAGAGGATGTGAATTGCTGCGATAACGTGCGATGAGGCGACGGCCTTGAGAAGGTGCTCGTCGAAGAAAAGGACCGCTGAAGTGGCTCTCTCGGGCCTGGGCCAGCGCTGGCTCTGGAGGTCATGACTTGGTTTCCATATCGTGGCTTTCCAGATGCGCTATCAATAGACAAGTTATAAGTTGATTTAGATATAATAAAAATAGGGCATGGATCGACAATTCGTTGTGTTCGAAGGATGAAGATGTTGTAGGATGAGGTCGGAGTTGGTGTTGTGAATGCA
This sequence comes from Mollisiaceae sp. DMI_Dod_QoI, assembly GCA_009613015.1. Taxonomy (NCBI): domain Eukaryota; kingdom Fungi; phylum Ascomycota; class Leotiomycetes; order Helotiales; family Mollisiaceae; species Mollisiaceae sp. DMI_Dod_QoI. Next base: position 15,562 of record VXCB01000244.1, on the reverse strand, counting down.
GCACGTGACCCCTCGAAGCACCATTCACTTGCAGGCGCTGATAGCGATTATATATTCCCGCGGCTAAATTGCGCTGAATGAATGGTAAGAACTAACGTCACAGTGTCTCTTTCGCACTTGTCGATGAGAGGCGTAAGTCGATTATGTGCGTCAAGGCTGAGCATCGGAAGAGCACGGAGTCTGTTAACATTCCGTGCGCTGAAATCAGCGTCAGTAGCCAGATCTATCCTTGGAAATCGTAGGCAAATCGTTCTACTTGGGTCTGGGACCTCATCTGGAATATCACACCGCAACAAGATTTTCCAACCCGTAGTTTTTACTTGAAGAGCACAGTTTATAGCGGAAGAACCATACAGCACTTTCAGGGCCGAATAAATATGAAAATGATTCTTCACGATTGCGATCATCCTCTCGTGTAGAGTGGAGCATATATGAAATAAAGAATGACGCTCACTCTAACGATCTACCACGGGCTGCGCACGTAGACATGTCTTCAGGTAAATCCAAGTTATTTCAGTGTTCAGGTAGGAAACTTAGCAATTCAGAAGCTTGAGTCTCCGTATAGTCTAGCAATGCAACATCAGTCCCACCTCGGTGTCTTTCCATTAGTTTCAGAGCGCTCCGGTTTATATTCAGGTTTGCGATGATCGCACAGTATGGGTGAGCAGTCAATTACTTTACAATCAGATGGGTATCTTCACCATTTCGTTCAGGTATACACAGGCTGTTGCCTCCAGAGTAGATTCTATGAAAGAGGTACCGCAGCAGGCGCTTCCGTCCCCGTAACTTGTCCAGGAACTGGTGCTGGCGGTAAAAACATAGGTAGGTATGTCTGTAGGAATTCGTTATTCATGATAAATTTGGAAGTAGTCGACTGATCTAGAAGCTTACCACAACGAGAGCCATGACTGTACTCCATGTCAGTGTCGATCTTCGTACGCGGGTCGTTGAGTACTTACTAGACATGCCTACAGAGAAGTAGGCAGGTTGCGACGCAGTCTTTTTAGCATCTTCACTCTCGCCCAGCCAATTCTGAATAGCAAATACAACGGATGCCCTGTGTAGTGTCAATCCTTGATGCTTCGGTAGCTCCTTCAGTCAAGCATACCAGCCGATAAACTTGTTTCGTGTGAACATAGCAGCCATGGGTAAAGTGCTTCCCAGAGTACCAGAAATATCCGAAGCTCCCTCCTTGGCGGCAGGAATCTGATAGGGAATGACTGCAAAGAAAAGCTTAGTGAGTTGAATTGAATTTGAATGCAACAAAAAACTCACTCAGATCAGCTCTGCGCATATCTTTCTTGGTCGCCATAATGAATCAAGATAAAGCAAGAGTCTGAGAAAGAGTTGGTGATCAGATAGTCCTAGTGGGAATGTTGTTCTGGCTCAGATACTTTTCTTGTTCGCAGAAGGAATCAAGGAGTACTATGTTAATGCCTGAGGCACCATTTAAGCCTCCTTTTCAAGGCAGAAACTGCGAGGCTTAACTTTATCTCGTCTCGCACTTCAACCCCGCCACACAGCACTTCATCAACTACAACTACAAACACCTCGATTTCTGATACAAGTTCTCGCCCGCAGACAAAAAATACACTCCGAGACTTGATGTCCTCCATAGAGAATTTAAAAACTTTTGGTTCGGCTTCCCCAGAGGGTCTTGCGCTTCTTACACAGGACCTCACCCTCACCTTCACCCTCACCCCGGCCTGTTTTTGAGAGTTGTTTGACTAACTTCCATCGCTTTGCAGACCCCTTCGCCGAAGCCGACGAAGATACAGGAGAGACCAAACAGTCGCAGAATTACATTCATATTCGTATTCAGCGTAAGGCTTCCCATCTATAGAGTCATCGAAGTTACGCGGCACAGCCCTAATTTTAAGCGCCGCACTTGGAGATAAGCTTGCTGACTTCAGTTGTTCGAATAGAGCGCAATGGTCGTAAGACTCTAACGACTGTCCAAGGGCTACCTAAGAAGTTCGACCAGAAGAAGATCCTAAAAGTCATCAAGAAAAAGTTCGGTAGGTTTACTTGAAGGTGTGATTGTTACTATCTGACACAGCATAATAGCTTGCAATGGCACCATTGTCGTGGATACTGAGATGGGCGAGGTGATCCAACTTCAAGGTGATCAGCGCAAGGATGTCCAGGAATTCCTCACCGACAAGAAGGAAGGTTTGGAACTTGATGCCAAGACTATCAAGGTACGGAAAATTCCTGTCCACCATATTTTCACTACCTGACATCTCCAGGTCCATGGTTTCTAGAAAACCGTCGTCTCGCCCCACGAACCATCGTCGCAAGGAGCCTCGATAGAAGAGTCGCCTTAAAAGTATCCACCGTCTTCTTGCCCTGCCCACCTCTGACGATGACGTCGCATGACCTCGTACTTGCGAATTGCTTCGATTGGGGCCGATGATACCCGCATTCTTGAAAGAATGCACTCGTGATAAATGGATGGCTCGGAAAGGTTTTTTACTACTACTATTGAATCGGAATTTGCGATTTGCTCTCTCCTTACAGCATGTGTAACAGCAAGGATTCTGCTGGCCTGTGCTTTCCCAGAGGACGAAGGCTTTGTGTAGACTCTGGCAACCAATATGGAAAATACACATTACAGCCCTTTTGATTTCAAATTGTGACTTTCTTTCTTAGTTCCTCGAGGTTACATATCCTCACCTACCATCCTCAGCATCCCCACCCCTAACTTCACAGATTCCCAGCCTTGCTTGACAAATATGAACAAAGGCACAGGTGGATCATTCGATCTTGTCCTGAGATCATTAGTTACGCCATATACGTCGATGTCCTCATGCATTGCATTTTGGATTTGGGAGCAGGCATTCCACTCGGATGATCGCCTGACAAGACGGAAATTTCTCTTACAAGTGTAATTGCAGTAACAAACTGACCATGCTTATAAAGCTGGCAATAGAGAACACAGAGATGGACAAAGATGTCTCTTTCAGAATCGCAAGTCGTGGATGTGTCAAATGGTATAAGAAAGTTAAGGTCTAGATTCTGATTAGAAGGGGTGGACATGGTCTCAATGAGATTTGGGCACATCGTTACGCTGGCTATGCTTATCCAGGCAGGCAATAGAAGTCGCGGGTCTTCAGACCCACCCGAGAGATACAGAACCCAAGATGTTATGTAAGCATTAACTGAGTTGATTGTTAAGAGTCTGACCAGGGTTGCTGACCGATTTAGCTCAGAGTTGCCATAGAGAGACATCGAAATAATACCTTGAGGTGTGTAATTTAAAAGCCTAGAATCAGCATTAACAACCTGGCAATTAATAGTAGAAGGATAAAGGATCGGCATATTAGTAGACCACTCACCACCGAGACATCAAACAATCTGTGAAATAGAAACTTAGCCATGCAGACGAGCAGCACTTCTCGGTATCAGCCCGATTCTTTGCATTCAAGTCCAAGCACCAATGTCCTCTGATTATCCTCCCCATTGATTACCATGATTCATTCATTGGAAAGCCATACCCATAACACTGCAAGAAACACCTCCGTAACCCTGAATCTCTTTTCAACGCTCCATGGCGCCTTGATATCCTGCCCGCTCTCGTCCAACAAGAGCTCACCCAGAAATGTAAATGCGCATCGCAACCCCCACCACGCGGCCGGCGCAGTACTAAGGGCACGACAGAAGAGTAGGGGTAGATGCCAGTGTTTTTCGACCCCAAGCAACACAGCAACTCTCGGGTGGAGCACAGAGTCTTTCTGATCAGGCTCGGCGGGGTGAAGGTTGGGTGGTGACGAAGCAATGTAGGGACTTCGATGCGTCCTGTTTCGACTTGTGGGAGGGCGCCGGGAAGCCAGTCTGAAGTGATCAGGGCATATGCTGCCACATTGCAGTCTAGTTGTTGAAGACGAGCATCAAGACCAGTTGTGCATCAAGCTGCTTTCGTTCGAATGTCACAGTGCTTCACTAGCGGATTTTGGCACGGAGAATCGAAAGGGGTGTTCCGACCCTCGACCTCAAAATTTTCGAAAACTCACAGGATCCTCGAACCATGCCTCCATTGCAGATTGTCTTTCCAAGACCACTCTATTCCTCCAGGGGTCTCTCTTACTCTCTCGTTCGAAGATGTTTCTCCTGTCAATCCCCCCTCCGTGCTGCGCTAAGGGAAGCGCAACCTGCTCGACCAGCCATGCAAGCTGATCGCAGTCTGCGAGTCTTGTCAAAACAAATGGCAGAAATACCTTCAGATGTTGGGATTCTCGAAAGTATGGTTTTGAATTAGTGAACATGTCCAAATTAGAAGCTAATGACTGTGCTCCATTCTAGATACATTCATCACCCCAACCGGCACGAATGCCCCCTCACTCTTCCAGACACCCCTTAGCCTCCTGAAGCTGCAATATAAGCGCTTGAAATACCGATTCCGCGATCAATTGTCTCTCATCGTCCTCAAGTTCTCCTCGCCAAAGGAAAAGGGATTCCTAAGACGAAGTCTGAAACTCTCACGATCTACTATTACCCCAACAGCAGTCGGACTACATCGACAGATGTACTCTTCATTCGCGGAAGGTGACGTTCCCTTGCTCCGCAAGATCTGTACGGATGGAATATACGAGAGTTTCCGTGCGCGAATCGCCAAACGGCGGCGGGGAGAAATCGTACAGTGGGAGCTTGTAAAGTATAATAAAAGGACAAAAATAGTATCGAATCGGGGTGCGAGGCTACCAATGGAGGGCGCAGCTATCAGGCAGGCGGTCGTGCGAATTTGCTCAAGACAGAAATTGACGAGGTGGACGAGCGGCAAGGGTGGAGGGAAGAGGGAGATAGTACCAAGTTCAGGCAAGGAAAAGGATGTGGTCGAGTATGTGGTTCTACAGCAAAAATATGAAGCCTGGAGGCCGGGAGATTGGCAGATATGGGGAACAACTGGAGAGACTACATTGCAAGATTTGGAGGAATGGGATAGGAGAGCATTGGAATAGGGGAGAGTAGCATCGCAGAGGGGTTTGCAACCACGAATCCCGGTAAATTATGGGAAAGATGAGCAACGAGGCCAGTAAAAGCGCCAGACTAGAATATATGTATGTATAGGAGACTCGCTATTACGAAGACAGCTGAGTCCAGATAGAAGAGTCCCCGCTTTATCCTGCAGCATCAAGTCACAAAGCGGTATCCTGAGGAGATAAAGGGTGAGAATGCTCAGGAATGTTGCGCGACGCTCGATTACATCAGCGACCAGTGACATGTGAGATAGCAGAACATGAATATGAACAATGAGAAATGATTGAGAATACAGGATTGAGAAAAGTGTGGTAGGTCATAGGCTTCTGCACCTAGAGCTACTTTAGACATAGTGTTGAGACCAGGTGAGATTATGATTTCTGAATATGGAAATCCGCTTGAATATTCTAGTAGGAAAACTTATCCCTAGGGATGTATTTCAGAGGAGCGGATCGTTTCATGTTGTGGTTAGCCTTTCTCTCTAATGCAAACCTTATATGCGGCTCTAAAATACTCTACCTGCATTAGGAATTAAGGTTTTTATGTAATGAAGATTTCATACTAATGGTGACTTGCGCATACAAGGACACAGTTTTTTGAGTGCAAGTGCAAGTTCTTTCCCGGACAACGACCCTCGAGAACATTGGCAGCAGAAACGAAGATGGTTAACGTTGCATCATTTGACAGCTAGAAAGTGTACAACAGAATACGGTAGTCGATTGCAGCAGCAATAAGACCAATGAGAATCGTGAGAAACTTAGCTTTCGTGCTTAGCTCGATCTACTAGTAAAACCGTCATTCGGCCGGCGTTGGTCGGCAATAGCGCAAATGTCACTATTATTTGCAAGAAATGGTGTGTTGCATATCGTAGTTGAACATAACTTTTTTTCCTTTGTCCCAAGGTCGGTTAGTAAGCTCGCCGCTTCTACGCAGGCGCTAATCACCCTCTCCTCACCCAGCTCACCTAAGCAGCCTGAGCAACCTGAGCAACCTTAGCATTCCCTGAGCAGCCCCTGAGCGATACTCACTGATCACTCACACGTTTGATCTCCAATCATGCTAAATATAGACTAGGCCCTTTTCATTTCATTTTTGTCAAGTTTGGTGATATTCCCCGAGGAGCTAAATAGGCTCTCATAGAAATAGATCTACGTTATCTCATGGGTAATCGCCCACAGCAGTAGACTATAAAGGTCTTATATCCGGGTAAGAGGCACGAGACATTTAAATTGTCATATGCGCTAGTTAACAAGGCTGATAATCTAAAATAATATCTCAGGGATCCTCAAGAACGTCGCTAACATCACCAATTTTATCCAAAACTCTACCCCCAAAAGAAGCAATTGCCTCAGAAACCTTCTGCACGTGCCTAACCTCCGCCCTGCTAATGCCCACTCTCAAACACCCTCTCTGGTGCCACATCGTTGGTGCTTTAAGGTTTTGACACATAATTGCTGGCAGAATTACCAACTCAGACTCCGTTATATCAAGCACACGATGGTCCGCGAGAAAAAAGCCGTAGGATATCTCGGTTGAGATCCATGCTATGTATAACATATTGTACTTAGCACTTCGCCGATCCATTCATGTTTCAAAATGCAGAGCACTCACCGATTTCACGATGCGCTTCAAAGCTATCCTTTACCTCTCCATGGTCGTGTTGATATAACGTGTCTATAACTTTTCTTGCACGGACGTGGTTTGCATCATCGGCCTGCCAATTTTCTCTGTACCAATGTGATCTGAATCAGCGTTGATCTCGGAGAAGTTGGGTCAGGGAGCTCTTCTCAAACGTACCTTGTGAACGAATAGTCTTGGTCTTGAGGGTTTTCCACCTTTACGATCGACAGGACGGCTTCAATCACAGTAGGTATGCCAACGAGTGGAATGCATTTGATCAACGCTTCGCGTAGTCGACGAATCAGTTGCTGCCTTTGTTGGCTACTAGAGTATCTCTCCTGGGCAACTAAGTGCGAATACAATATTCCTACGTGGTTTGGTTGCCCACTACCAACGAGTGCTGCGGCCTACAGCGAGACAAATGAGCTAGAGCTGTGGATACGTTTTGAGTAGACCTTACCACCGTGAGATACCAACAATCTGCGCGCCACTTGGTGGGGAAGTTGGCTTCGCTCTTTTGCAGGAGCTCTACAATGGACGATGAGGTTTCGGGCTGCATCTTCGTGGTATGTGACCTTACGATAATCGAACGTGTGAAAGGTGAGATTTGTTGCCGAAAGAGCGATATCATAGACCTTCCTGTCCATCGACATCGAACAGCCTTGATACTATACTGCTCCGTGATGAATCTTCCCAGCTTGATCGAACTCATCGTGGTTGAATGCACCCAAATGGCGAACAGGAATTTATCTGTTTAAGAGCGCGCTCTCACAAGTTATGTTTGGAATCAAAGAAAATCTGAGGCGGCGACCGGGGAGACAAAGAGCAATAATTTCTGTCTCAGGCTTAGTTAGCACTGGCCTTCAGGAACACCAAAAAATTTACGATTTTTGAAAGTGCTCAAAAAATCCTCAAACTTTTTAGATTACTAAAATGGGGTCGCTAATTCCAAATATCAGCCTACTTTTCTCAAATTGTGTTGTTGTGACGAAATTACACTTTTGAGCGGTTGAGGGTTGGCGGGTAAAACCTTCTGGGCCGAACGGGGGACAGGTGCTACCTATCTTCAATAACCCGAACCTCATTTTCGTAGAGTCACCGCGCTATAGTTTATCTAAGCCAATCGCTTGCTGAAGGTGTGGTTTCGCAATGTTTCATAATGTGTTCTCAGCGCTTTTGACCAGAAGCTGCCAGCTGTGTATATGAACCCTGCTCTCGCTCTTTACATCCCCGACCACGGGAACGTCTGTGTATCATGAGACAGTAAGATTTTCTCAGTGATTGCGGAGATTCAAATCATTAATAAGAAGTCTCACCAACCATATATCATGGTAAGTTTATCCTATGGTCATACAACAGACCCTTTGCTGATATCTCAGCCTTCTTCTTCAGAATCCGTAAGGTCTAAGTACGGGCTTTTTATACTTGCGGAGGGTAGATCAAATGCAAGCCCTGAAAGTCTAGAAGCTCATGAAATCGAGTAAGTGGCGAAGTTCATTATTAGCTTGAACCACTCTGTTTCTCGTCAAGGCTAATTGGAGCAGTATAGTTGCTGTACACGGTCTGAATGGAGATGCCCATCGAACATGGACATCTACCGATGGTAAAGGGAAAGGTGCCTTATGGCTACGGGACTTCCTCCCTAGTTTTTTGCCATCGGCTAGGATCATGACATTTGGCTACGATTCTAAGATTATCGGGCCATCTGGCAATAACATTGCAGATGACTCGAGAGAACTTCTGCTACGGGTGTTATTGAGTCGGAGAGCAGGTGGAATAGTAAGTCTTTAACGTCTTCTGTAGATATTGAACTTCATCAATATAACGAATGAGTCAGAATCAGCACCGTCCAATCATCTTCATCGCACACAGTCTTGGAGGCTTGGTTGTAAAGCAGGTAACTCGACTGTCTATGAGAGTGTTGTGTTGAAAATTGACTATTGATAGGCTTTGGTCTTGGCTCAGAATATACCAGAGTACCACAGCATCAGGCTCGCCACAAAAGCCATAATTTTCATGGGTAATAGACCGCTTTTTGACGGGATAGTCTTGCAGTTCACTTATCAGAAATAGGAACTCCGCACAGTGGAAGTAAAATAGCATCTAAAGCCGTCTTCATCTCTAACATTCTTTGGGCGACCGGTCTAGGTGTCGCCAAGCATCGTATCCAAGCACTTGCATCACACTCAGACACATTGTTTCGCATAACTGAGATGTTCAGACACCTTGCACCTCAAATGAAAATAGTTTCGTTCTACGAAACCTTGCCTACTCCAGGACTCAATGCTCTTGTAAGCTACGAGCCCAAACATCACGATTCAGAGAAGGACTTAACAATAGATATTTAGGTTGTAGATCGGGACTCGGCAACGTTGGGTTATCCCGGAGAGGTCTATATTGCCTTACAAGCAAATCATCGAGATTTGTGTCGCTTTCATTCGTCGAATGATGAAAAGCTCTTTCAGGTGGTGTTGTCAGAGATAATGCGCTTGACCAAAGAAGTGTCTCTTGAGCTCAACCTACAAACGCTTGATACCACAGGTAATGTGTTCAATCAGTGCCAGCATTTGGAGAATCTTTGGTAACACGAGGCACAGCACCGGTTTCAAAACCTTCCGAGAGACACTTCATTGTGCCAGAAGCTGAAAATGCCATGTTTACTGGTCGTGTCGAACTTCTAGCGCAAATCCATACTATGTTCAAAGCGAGTATCGGCAAGCAGGGTCGAATTGCGCTCACGGGTCTCGGTGGAGTTGGAAAAACACAAATTGCTACTGCATTTGCGTATGAGAGCTATGCAGCTACAAAATACATGGCTGTCTTCTGGATAGCTGCTCATACTCCTGGAACTCTGCAGAGGTCTTTTGCAGGGATTGCCAAGAGGCTACAACTAACTGGGAATGCAAAATCCTCTTCTACTGCGACACTTGACACAGAGCTTACACCGAACGTGGAAGCTGTAAAGGAGTGGCTTTCAGCGACCGAAAACAAAGATTGGCTTCTGATCTTCGACAACGTTGATGATTTGGAATCTATGAAACTATCCGACTTTTTCCCTCGTATATCACACGGAAATATCCTCATCACAAGTCGACGACAAATCGCCTCTCGCTTTGGAAGCAAGATTGATGTCGATGTAATGGGTGACGATGAAGCTATCAAACTCTTGCTACGATGTTCGTTCAAGAGTGACCCCACCCAATCTGAGTTTGAAGATGCTCGATGCCTCACAAGAATTAGGCAACCTACCATTGGCAATTGATCAGGCTGGAGCCTATATTGCAGAACTCGATGTCGAGATACGTGACTATCATGCCATTTTCAATACCGCGAGAGGAAGCATGCTTGGCTATGAACCGCCGCGCGGCGTATGGGAATACCAGCATACGACCTCGACAACGTGGGAGCTTTCTTACGATATGGCTGAAAAGCTGTACCCGCTATCGGCCAGGCTGTTGGACATTGCAGCATACTTCGGATCTGATGATCTTCCCCTCGAGCAGGTCATGAATCTCTCCAGGAATCCAAGCAATACCTTGGATACTTTTCTGACCTGCTTCGTGCCCTTTGTTCAGAGCCGCCTTGACTTGGAAGATATCCTTGGTCGCATACCGCAAGAGTACATCGTAAGCGAAGCAGAGATTCTTATTGCTCTAGGAAAGCTCATCTCATTATCCCTTGTGAAGCGAAAGATGTTCTCAAACAGCGTCATAATTCATCCGATTGTGCATTCCTGGCTAAAACACAGGCACGAGAACATCCGACGACGCATCGAACTCGCACAAATTTCTATAAACCTAGTATCTCAAGCCATGTTTAATGCTTGCGACCAATGGAACTTTGGCTCGGTCGCAGAGCTCTACCCTCAAGCGTTCATTTGTATCAGCTCCTTTGAAGATACACCCGAGCTGTTTGATTTGATTAAGGCGCCCCAACTATATGCCTGCAGCATTGCCACGAGTTCATGGGTTTCTGTCTCTGTGGATGATAACACTTTGAAAAGGGCCGATACCTTTTTACGGCTGCTGCAACGACACAGCGAGGCAGGCAGCGAGTGGGAAATTCCTCCTTCAATGCTCTTCATGCAAAGGGCAAAACGCTTGCTAAGCCAAAATCGCCGCAAAGAGTGTATGGCCGTGTGTGACGACTTCTTCTCCGTATACAAGCCATCAGATCGATGGGAAAGTATGTATAGTGTCTGTATGGCTCAGATCTACACCTGCGTACTATATCGAAATGGAGACCACGATCACGTGCGACGTATATTCTCTCAGAGCAACACTGACTATGATACTTCTGGCTACTGGCTTGCACGAAAGAACATCCTCATCGGCTCCGTTGCCATTGATGAAGGAGAACTCGACAACGCGGAGAGTCTGCTCAGCTCCTGTATCAGCATCTTTGGCCGCAATATCGGCCGCAAGCATTTCCTCTGGGACGTATGTCATTATCTGCTCGCCATATGCTACCTGTTACAGGGACGTCTTCCAGAGGCCAGGCTGCTGGTCGAGCCACAGATCCTGCGTGCTATGGAAAGCCATGAGAGAGGGAAGAACTTGCTCCGATTTTCGGACTACGAGCTTGCTGAGGTCTACGTGCGGATCTTGCGCAAAGAGAAGAGATTTAGAGAGGCAACAAGTTTTATAGAACGACTTCTGCTGATCTCATCGTCGAGTCATCCTACGCCTGCGAGATGCCTGGCAGATCTTTCCAGTGTCATCATCAAGATCGACCATCTTGTGTGCTTGGCCGAAGAGAGCAAAAGATGCTATTGCTCTAACACTCGTGATGCCTTTGAGAGTTTACTTGTAGATGCGCGAGAAGTGTTCCAGAAGGCAGCGGATGCGTATGAACTTGAGTGGGCAAGAGGGACTTGGGTTTTCAAATCCTTCGATGTCGAAATACAAGGATACCAAGCCAGACTTGAGTATAAGTGATGAATCTACCAAACCAGGACAAAAAAGAGACGACTGATATAACCTAGCAACCTAGCATTCTCTACTGATTTGGCAATTTGTGACAAGAAAACGTTTAAATTAAGCCAATATACTAATAAAACTTTCTCATATTGTAGCTATATCAAATAGACCTTTGTGGTTCTTGAATATCATTCAACGCTTCTCTATATATGCAATGAAAAATTGCTAACTATAATAGGCTTACTGTTTCTCACTTATAGAAAAGAGATTACTAAAGTGACAAGCATACGTTAAGTTAGGAATACCTTTAATACTTTTCGTTCGTTACTCGGTAGTGTATTTTTGACTTAGTAGATTCACAAAACCCGAAAAGGCAACGCAACTAAACGTTGTTTACTAGAGAAATAGTAATAAGTTAAACTCTTTCAGCCATATCACTCACCTCGACTTCTAAAGTCAGGAACATCTAGATGCAGATATAATGCAAGATGTAAAAGGGCAGCAAGAAAGCGATTTTCCCAGCCAGAGTAGTAAGGGAACTATATCCGGGGCACACAAAGGTCCAAGATAGGATCCATATTATGGTGCGCAGGCTGACTCGGGGCGTGCCTAAGATGCCTCAGACTCTGTGTGATCAGCCTCTACTCAGGCATGCTCACTCTCGGCTCAGGTTAAAGCAGCAGCTGCTCAGGTTCAAACACTAAAATAGAACGAGCGAAAAAAAAAAGTTGAGTCTGACTTATCTGGAACTTTGCGACCAAAAAGCTGAGTAGACCTTGCTGCCTGAAAGCATTGCAGCCTGAGTTGCACTGGGATGTTTTCGGCCAGTATCGGATTGCTGAGCAAATCACATGGCATTTAGCCCCACCAACTTGCAAGTCCCGCAACCACCATTTCTAAACAACATTCACGAATTGCAAGCAACAGTCACCTATCCACAGGTTCTGAGTGACAACGATGACTTTGTTGTTCTGCCCGACCAGCTCCGCCAAGCGCCACCAATAGACTTCATTCCACCCTACACAATAGGACTATCGCGTTGGAAGGAGTACGCGTGAATCTGTGGCACAGGCTTTGTCTTCTCCGCAACACATCTGTTGATATCAGAGAACAGCACTCATCGAGTGTTAGATCTAACCTCATCGCAGCAATCTCTTGCCTTAGTTTTTCATCTATGAATCCAACGTATAGTACTATTGGGATGCGGACCATCCATTAATCTCGAGAAGGTAGAAACGCGACATAGAAGCAAAGATTAAAGCTCCCATGGGAAAGCTCTTTAAAAGTGCTGAAAGATTCGCCGTTGTGATGCGAAGAGGCCACCAATCTCATTCCTCATTGCTACTGATATTTAAAGGTTTTTAGTAGGCGATAAAGTTGGTGAGATGGCAGAATACCAAACTGCCTTTACCAGCCATATAGCATTTATTAGCACGTGATCGTACTCCCACGTGATTAAAAGCATAAAAGTTCTTTAATTAAAGGCTATTAAATGGCGAGATTGTGTCTTATTGGCAATATGCTAAGTTAGTTGAAGATATAGTAAAAAAGGAAACGACTTTTAATCTGAGCTTCCAAAGTTCTTGTACCTGTTTATCCAAGACGTTTACATACTAAAGTTAATCGCGTTATATTACAACCAGGTACTTAGGTCTGTACCCATAATTCGGGAATGGCCAAGGTGTCTTTAACGAATATGCACCCCACAATTCGCTTAGTTCTAGACCCGACGTCCGTTATGATTTCGGGCATATTTTATAGCATTAAAGTCTTGGTTGCTAAGTAGCCGAGGTTGCATCCTGGCACCCTCACGAGAATGTAGTCTATCCTCGCAATTAACGCTGGTAGCTGGGTTAGAATACATGAATTTCTGTACTACAGGTCCAAATTCATGGATGAAACGAACTATGGAGGAAGCTTTAGCCGTCCGTGAAACATATTACAGGAATGTGCAAAAAGAGCTGGACTTAAGCTATGCACTCTAAGTGCCTGAAGAAATAGGGCCTGGCATGTCATGGTCCTTTGTCCTGTTGGTTTTATCATTGGTACAACTGTTCCTCGCCTGTTAATCGTTAACAAATCTGCCGTAGATGAGTTGGAATATCTACGAATTTAATTCTTGGGCATGGAGTGGATTCTATGCTGACTAGTAACCCATCGTCACTTTCCCTAAGTCAGGATTTATCAAAAAGAAGAAATTTTCTATACTTACTATAAATCCCATCCATGATTCTCTTGTTCAAAAAACGCTTCTTAGTATCTTAACTTGGCAAAGCATACTCCTACTGTAAAGCCGTAACAATTATTTTCATTATAAAAATGCTTTTAGGATGTGGGATAATGGTCGTGGGACTGGCAGACCGAGGGCAAAAAGATTTTGTGGTGTCGGAATGATGTCACCGAAATGGATGTCTCAGGGGAAAACATTAAGCGTAGCGTCCAACGACCAGTCCTCCGAAAAGGCTCCTCCAAACCGGGCTGATGCCTCTAGCGATTGCAGCCGCGAAGGCTTGCCTGAGAAGATTGCGTCGCTCATCGCATTATGCGACTTAGATAAAATTAATCCACGTGAATTCTTGAAACGATTCCGTGCCAGAATATTACATGAAAGATTCCTTGAAAAAGGGTCTCGGGGAAGAAGATCCAATGCTCCATCATTGGAATCTGTGGTTGATGAGAAGTTGTGATGATAGCGGGATTGCATAATTATAAAGAATAAGGATTGCTATTATTTTCTTAGATATGAATCTATACTCAGGCTGTGAAATAAAATATATTATAGAATAAGTTACCCCTTAAGAATTGCAATCTAACGAAAACATTAATATTGATGCTCCTTGTCTCATAATCTCCATTCCTTTAACATATCTTCAACTCCGATTCTTTCAATCGGCGGGCCATTGCACTTAGATCTTCATGGGTAACTTGCAAATCCTTATTCAATTTCTGAATATTGTCCTCAGGACCAAAACCGTTTGAGTAAGTAGGTTGACTGACCGCCACTAACGAATGTAGACCTTCTGTTCCATACACCCTAGTTTCTCTACCGACTGCTTTATGGTCGACTGATTGCCTAGGGGCAGATTCAGATTGAACATCATTCCTAACGCTGAGCCATCTTCGCGAAGTAAGTTATTGACCAAATCGGGTCTGAAGGACCTTGAATAAGATTAATAGAGCAGCCAACCACCGAATTCACTAGCCCAATGTATGGTGGCCCTTCAGCCCAATGTTGGTTTATATCGGGCCCTAATCTACCAGCAGAGCACTTATCCCACGACCTTCCCTCTTTTAGTCAACCTTTATCTGTGTTAAATCGAGAGTTCCGGACAGCCTCAATTAATAAAATGTAATCGTCTGTTATCCTGAGGCCATGTGATTTTTGCCAGCGAGATATAGTCTTATTAATGTGATTCTGTACGCATCGTCGCTTCTAATATCTCGAATATATTTCCAACAAATTTCCCTCTCGCATTGTAAGAAGTGTTTAGTAACTTCAAAGTTAATCGTTTGCTATAGGCGTATGCGGATATAGGTATAGTCGCAACATTCTTAAATCTAGCATAAGAAATTACAGCTAAATATACTATTGTAATGATAGATTAGACAGATTTCCTACTGTTAATAAAGAGCATCGGCAACAGCGAGCGGAGGATGGGGAGATTCTATTACTAATAGTTATTCTCGGTAGAATTTTGCTTGGGACCAGGGTAGGTCCCAGATTTGACAGGGGGGAGGTCCCAAGTTTTACAAGACCCCAAATGGGACCTGATGGAATTTTAGATTCTTATAAACCAAATCGCTTCAAAATTGAATACGAGCTAGATAAATACTCGAACTAGATGTCACGACTCACGTGTGACAGTGGACCATAGGCTCAACAGGCGGACCAACGGTAGCCTGGAATTCTCTCTAAACACACAACTTTTTCGGGATTTCTGACTCCCCTGCTTTCACCTCAAAGACAGTTGCAAACTTCGAAATACTTCAAAACCACCCTCTCTCTTTGCTCCCTAGTCCTAGCTCTAGCTACGTGCGGTGCTAGC
>VXCB01000243.1:0-33196 GCA_009613015.1 Mollisiaceae sp. DMI_Dod_QoI | reverse complement strand
CTTTCCTTCCTTCTGAGCTCTTTAGTTGTTTATTCTAAGGATTTACCGAAGTCTCTTCTATTTCGCCATGTGACTACTCCCCTCACGTGGCCCGCTAAGCTTCTCCATACTCGGCGCGTCACACTCAGGGCGGAAATAAATATATCTTCCCAGCCGTGATATGGTTTTCTACATAAAATATGGACGTTTACAATATCTGTAACACTTGATTTACAATTAGGTCTGTTTCATGGAAAGGTTCTTATACCTTGAACAGACCAAATTCTGAATTAACTCTTACACATCGCCCATTATTAATATAACTATACCAGAATTTGGAGCGTCAAATACCAGTAGGTCCTTAGTCTGCAAGATACGAAAATGCAATTTGTCTGATTTTCTTTTTTTCATTAAAATATATTTCATCGGCAAACATTCAGGTTTGTTGCAAGGGTCTTAATTGTAGAATCTCTTAAGGTCTAGTCTAATCTAAGAGGAGCCTTATATGCTATGCTAGTGCGCTAGGTGGGTCACGTGCTTAGACGAGCACACTCACCTAGTAACAAGGTTTAAAGTTAAAAGTATCTTATGATATAGCTTATAAACTAATTAAAATATCTCGTTTAATAACAATCTTAGAATGGTATAAGTGCCGGTGCGGATCAGCTATAAAAATATCGATTACTGGCTCTCGGGTGCTAGCCTGTATCAGGCTTACCTCGAAGCACTAATTTAATGGACAATATCACAATATTACTTACTTAAATAGCATTATATTTCCAATCGTCGCATAAAATTTGCTGATAACAACTTCAATAATTCTCGTAAAGACGCTTCCAGAAGGATTGTCATCACAAGTTTCCTTGTCGTCCAACTTGCTGAATCCAGGAATTCATCAAGGTACCCTCTTCGAATAGGCAAGTTATGATTTGCGCCTTACCTACCCTGCATATCCTCACTGACTTGCGAATGTAGGAACACTGCAGTTATAATGTTTCTCATTGATGTCCTAAGGGGCGTGGGAGAATTGGCAGCTGTCATTGCTGAACGAGTGAAGCGTGACGATATCGCGCACTCAACAGGAAAGCGCCTCCCGCTACCAGAAGGTCTTCCTGTTTCTCCCACACTGCGCTCGTGCATTCTTGGTGACACAACGCTCCTTCCGACATTGCTGTTCATGTACTTCCTTCTGGTATTGATGATCTGTTACCTGCTAGGACTCGTTTTAGCGAAGTGGTATCTTCTAGGTCGCGAAGAACGTAAAATCTTGAGGCAGATAGGAGGATTCCCACCGTCGCAGCAGATCGAAGCATTTCGGACTCTTTGTGCAACTTACGGAGTTCAGTATCGTACCGCGGAAGAGGAGAGGTTTGAGCTGAAGGATGAAGGTTATTGGGACTGACGCGGACTTCGAAACTCCATCAAGATTGTAGCTGCATCCGCGTCAAACGTAAACCTGTTCTTCAATTTCGGAACTGTATTCCTGTCGTATCACCGTTATCATTGTATGCTGAGATTGAAATTACTGTATTTGTCCTTTGGGACCAAAGGGAAAGAAGAAGCTACTTAAAAAACCAGAAACGGCAACAACCCCAAAGACAAAGCCAAAGACAAGCAACACGCCCAAAACACCCCAAAACCCAACACCGAAAAAAATTCACTCTTCATCATGCTCTGGACTCCACACTCGCCGGCCGGCAACGCTCCCACGTCTGTCCTCGCTGGGACCAACATTTGAATCGGCACCGACACCGACACCAGGACCAACAACAGCACCAGCACCAACACCAGCTTCAACACCGACAACCCCCAGATCGGCCAGACCCTCCTCCTGCTGTTTCCGAACCTTCTCATTATCCTCCCAAAAAAGCCACCCCAAAAGATCCGACGCACACAACCAGAAATTGACCAAAACCAAAACGGTCGAAACACGCGAAGACATTTCCCCATATAAATCCGTATCCTTGGCCGTCCGAGATTTACCCCAGCAGAAGGCAGAAGCGAATACCAGCAGACATTCCAGAAGTAGTTTAAGCCCGCTAGGGGCACGCGGTGTGACCGGGATAGGAAGGAAGAAGACACGAATTTTGTATACATTGTATACAATACTGACGATGGTCTATAAAAGGAAACGTTAGAAAAGGGAAGAATGATTTTCGAGAGCTATAATTGGAACTTACGACTACAGAAGACAAGGCTAAAACCCGAAGG
Source organism: Mollisiaceae sp. DMI_Dod_QoI (assembly GCA_009613015.1). Taxonomy (NCBI): domain Eukaryota; kingdom Fungi; phylum Ascomycota; class Leotiomycetes; order Helotiales; family Mollisiaceae; species Mollisiaceae sp. DMI_Dod_QoI. The sequence continues at coordinate 31,006 of VXCB01000243.1, read as the reverse complement.
TCACAATCCGAGTGCTCGAGGGTTTTATACCCGCAGAAGAGAGAGAAGACGGAGAGGAGGAGCTCGAGGATATTCCAGACAAGGAGAAGGGCGGACATTGTGACGATGATGGAATTGAGATTGGAGATTGTGTGACATTGAATTCTTGAGACTTTTTGGTACAATTGCTGCAGACTTGGGACCTAAAGTCAGACCGTACACTCTCAAAGTTTTATTCTACGAACTTCATTTAGAGTTCTTGCTTCACTACAGCAACCCATAGGCAACCAGGAAGGAGATATCCTCACTTTTCAGCGGGCTAGATTTAGGAAACTCGTCGAGCTCGTAAGTCTCTTAAGGGGGCTTTGCATCGTAGATTTTTTCCTATTTGAGAATTTACGTATTACACAAATCTTATAATAAATAGCATAAACGCGCTAATTTAATAAATAGTGCCTTAAATGCAATTTTCGATATTGTTTATTACGGCCTTAAAAAGTTCTTCCAGTTCCTATAGTAATACGACTAGTATTACAATCCGTTTAATGTCTCTATTAGAAAATTTTAACAAAAGTGGAAAATTTGTTAAAAGTTTTGTAAAATTTAACTAAACTCCTAACTAAAACCTTTAAAATTGCCGAACGTAAAATTGCTTTCTAAAACACTTGAAAAATTTCACGATATAGTCTACCAATTTTAGACTATATAAACTCTTAGCTATTTAACCCCTCCCTTTTAAGCCTCAACTAAATTCGTTAGCGAATAGAAGGATGGGTGGATGGATGGGATAGGGATGAGAAAGAATTGATGGGTCACGAAGTGACATCACGATTGGAAACTGTAATTGTTGAAGAAGTGATAGAGGTTTCTGGATTATTTTGAATACGATTTGAATTTTATCCTCTTTGAATGTTCTCGAGGATATATCTGCTTCTGAAATATCCCGACGAGGAACTATTACCCGCTGTCCAACTGTCCCATAAAAAGCGACTCGCTGTTCTCTTTTCATGATCGAGATGAGACATGCTCCCGAGCTTTAGCCTCCTTCAACCTTCACCTGGGCAATGAGCATCTTGATACAGAATAAAGTTCAATTAGCTGGGATTAGCTGAGCTTGATGAGCCTTCAGGATTACTAAGGGGAATCCGGCTAAACGTCTTTCTTCTTGGATCTACCCAGGTAGTTTGCTGAGTATTGTGATCGACGAAATAAGACCTCCCTTCGGGGGTCTGTCTCGTTTCCCACCCTGGCGGCAGTTCCCCAAGGTCTGGGGGAGAAAACACCCGTGTCGTGGTTTCAGTGGATGGTACTGCAGCTGGCGAAGGTGTCGAAGGTGTGGGACGATTCCACGACGTGGTCCTTGTATAATGGTCAACGTAGTATGTCCTCCCTAGATTGTCTTCTCTGCGTTCCCACCCAGCTGGTAGGTGTCCCTGCTCATCTTTAAAGGGAGCGAGTACGGCTTTTTTGGACGGGTTGCTTGTAGTGTCGGGCTGTGCCGATAACAGGCTCTGCGTGACACGAACCGCGACCGACGAGAGACCACCGGCTGCCGCGGTTGATGGGGGTGCGGGAAGGGATGCGTCGAGATTTGTACTTAGATTTAGGATGACTTTTCCGTGTACGACTAAGTTATCAGTAAGCTTTTTAAGATCACGCGTTATCATTTCGTCCGCTAACTGTGTTAGCACAAGTAGTTTTGAAATGATGTGAAGAGAGGACTGGATCTCTAACCTGATTTGCTTTCAAGTTCTATTATATCACCGACCCGGAAAGAAATGACACCAAGAAAACTTTCGTCCTTTTTCTTGAACTTTCTGTTATCAAATATCTGAACAGATACGATACTATGCTCGGCCACAAGACTATAAAATAATCAGTCAACTCCTGGCTTTATTGGATACTGAACCCACAAGTCGAAAGCTTCATTCCAATATGGATTTAGAGTTTTCTTAACTACCGTAGTTGTCTTGGTCTGCTCCCCTCCGATGGTAACGATGGCAAAAGGGTCTGGGAATGCTACGCCAAGCATGAGTAGATATTGGGGAAAAGGTTGTAGTTCACGGAACTTACAGAACGAATCTCGCTTATAGAGACCGTCGGCCGCTATAACTATGAACTATGAGCCTCATGCATCAAATATATAGCTGACACGAACATACCATGTATTCGCAGGTTATCTTTTAGGTCCTGTGGTTGGGCCTTGTTGACGAGTTTCGGATGCTGCCTTTCAAGTTCCTCTTGACGTTCTAGAAATACTTCGACCTCATCGTGGCCGTGCCTACGCGCTAGATCTGCTGCTGTTGATCCATCAAATGCTTTGTCTAGAACTGAAACGCCCTGCGCTATGAGAAAATGCGTCATTGCAAGATGTCCGTTTGATGCAGCCCAGTGAAGCGGACCCCAACCTTTACTCTTACTTCGTGGAAGACGGTTGATCGAACCGGCTGCGGTATCCATAGGTTGTTCTTCTCGTGGGCGGCATAGCTCCGCGATATCGAGGTGACCACCAGCGGCAGCTGCGGCCAAGGCTGTGGGTATAAAGTTAGTGATAATAATTGGTAGATCACTCAAGCGTTTGTGGGCAAGGTCATACCGCTTCCCCAGGTACTTCCCTCCTTCATTCGTATTTCTTGGATACTATTAATATTCAGGTCAACATTATCCAGTAGCACCTTCACTTCATCAAATAGACCCTCGAAAGCGGCGACATGCAACCTAGGATTGTCCTCGTCCTCGTAATCAGGTTTGACGAGTGATCGATCAGAAGAACCGTCCGAGCCGTGGCCGGGTGCCGCTCTACTAGAACCAGCATCGCCATCTTCTTTATAGCCTCTTGGAATGGCGAACAGCGCCAATTGCTCCATATGACTGCCAACATGATGTCGGAACTGCTCAGTCGTAACGACAAGGATTTCATCTGGAGACATGTGCACATTCAATTCTCTTAACTTGGTCTCCCACTCATCACAAAACGGACAGGCAGAGGGACGAAGCTTGTCCACTGGCTTCTGACAGACCTTGATTAGAGCTGGGAGCTGATCCTCTGTGAATTTGTCTGCATGCATTCTCCGAACGTGCTTGTTGAACTGGTCACAGGTCTGACAAGGAGCAGAAGGACAAAAGCAGCACTTCCACTCAACCAAATGGTTTTGAAGCTCGTGAGTGAACCAGGTACGACGATCAGAGAATAATTTCATATCACACTCTTCAGAAGTACATACGTAGGGCTTGAGGTCACGCATGACATGTTTCCTAAAGGAATGTCAGCTGAATGTCTTGAAAACCACTATCATTCATAACCATGAAGTCTGCCGGTAATAGACAAGAAAAGAACCTACCGCCAAGCCTGCTGATTACTGATTCTTTGGATGGTCCAACAATAAGGACACTCAAATGATTGCGCAGTTCCAGCGACCTCCTCAAGACGCACAACAGATAGCCTATTGTATCTATCATCGTCACCAATAGATGTCGCATATGATGTTTGTGAACGAGTATCGTCCTCATCCTGCTCATCCATTTTAGCCAGACTTTCCGCACTTTCGAGGTCAGCAGGGATGACAGTGCTGGCTGTGGTTGGAGCCAGGGTGCTTGTCGGTCTTGATATCACGGTTTGAGCGTCATCAGCGAGCTTCGATTGCTGGCCCTGGGCTGCTAGGAAAGTAAAACTCATTTTCGGCTCTAACATGGCTTCAGTGGCGTCTCGTGCCTCCGGAACCTTGGAAAGCTTTTCACGATGCTCCCGGCAATAGCGCAGATACTGCCGTTTTTGCGTGATGGCCTTTCCGAGGCGCTTTCTCAGCCATTCTCGGTCTTCGGGATACAGGCAAGGAAATTTGTTCCCCACATGATCGATGTCGAATTGATCATTGAAAGGGGCCTTCGACGCTGCAGATAAGGCTTTTGCGAATCGGTCCCTGGAACTGCTGTTCCGAATGAGGATTGAAAGCTTAAAGAGGCTTGCGATTGTTTCGGGAATGGACTGGAAAATCTCCTGGATCTCGGAAACTGGCCTAGAAGCAAGCTCTGACGGTTCAGTGACTATCTCACCCGAATCGTCTTCGTCATCAGTGCGCAAATTAGCATCGACTGGTACGGGAGAGCTGACTCGGTTTTCCCTCTCTCCAGAGGCAATTGCGATAACTGAGAGGCATCAATATCAAGTCTATCAGAACAACTATGGCTTGAGGAAGCGGAATGGGCCAATGCATACCATCTTCAAGCGCCTCGTCTAAGTCTTGCAGGAGGGCAACAACCTGCTTCGAAACTTTAGGGACTTCGCGCAACCGATAGTCTAGAGAACTAGCAGACTGGATGGACTGGAGGGCCCCAATGTTGCCAGCCCAGACTTTGAACTGTCCATAGCTATCACTAACTTGCAATCGCGAGATTTCGTATATGAATTCCCGCTCCTCATCATCAAACAATGCACAAAGCTCATCGAAGTGGCGGTCGCAGACTTGCCCGTGCGTCGCAACAGGCGACGCGAGGCTGAGGTGAGGCTCCATCACGACATCGAGCCCATAATCTTATGAGCTCGCCTCATGCTGAGGAAGAACAAAGGAGCAACTTCGCCAGAGATGAGAAATAAAGGGATCTTGGATGTCGAATGAAACAAAGTGTGCGAGAAGGAGGCGGAAGGCTAGACTTTGCTGCCAGTACGAAGGTAACATAGGATGGGCCCACTTGCGGCTGTCTTGCATGACGGCCCCCACCTCGTAACCCAACATTAGGAGTTCACAGTCTCCATACTGTCTTCCTGAAGACATGATCGATAAGGTATCCCCGATTGTCCTCCTTCTGAAGGCGAGATCTTGAGGGCTTTGCTCTGCGCACAACTCTAGTCGGAGCAGTAACAACTATGAGTGGCGTCGAGGTTGCTGGCTTTGTTCTTGCAGCCTTCCCCCTCGCGATCTCTGCACTCGAGCATTATCGGGAAACCGCCGAGACCTTGGGAATCTTTTGGAAGATCCGACGAGAGTACAAGACATGGATGCACAGTCTCAACATCTGCAGATTGGCCTTCGAACAAAACCTGGAAGAGTTCCTCCTACCACTGATCGCCGACGACGATGAACTACAACAGCTGATTGCAGATCCCGATGGCCCAGGATGGAAGAATTCGGAACTAGAGACGCGATTGAGGCAAAGGCTTCCAAAATCCTACGACCTGTACTTGGAGAGCATTGATCGTATCAAAGATGTGATGAATGATTTGAAGCGTGAGCTTCGTATTGACAAGGCTGGCTTCCAGAGCAAAGTTTCGGAAGACGATGTTTGTTCATAAACTCTCTCCTTTTTCACAACTAATGCGAATTTCATCTGTTTATGGAAGTGCCTTCTTTCACGAATAGTTCCTATCTAATATCTTGTCGAACAGGTCGCCCTTCGTCTAAAATCATCCAATATATCCATTGACACTTTCGTCAACAAGGCGAACCTCGAATTTCAAACACAGCGGATCAAAATGAGTTTGAATCGATCAAAAAGAGATAAACTATTCGAGGAATTGACGGACTATAATAATGAGCTACGCACCCTCCTGGACACAAGCGATAGGATTGCGGCATTGAGACAGAGCCGTGAGATGGGGAAAAAGTCTACTGTCAGTAAAGGACTTTGGCAATTCTGGCGCCATGTGGACAGGCTATACGGTCTCCTGACACAGTCGTGGAGATGTGATTGCAAGAGCTTTCATCAAGCCAATTTACTCTTACAGCATCGGACGACTTCGAAGGTAGACTTTAAAATCATGTTTATCTACGCCCAAAAAACTCTGAATAGGCCGAGGCCATGGTCTTGGACATGTCAAGAGACGAATATCAAAATGCTCGAGGATAGCTGGCAGCCGAAGAAATCGACTGTGAGCTTTACGACAATAACGCCAACCGCCTCGACTGAGTCGATATCATCTCAGACTCTATCCCAAGCTTCGACTGCCATTACGCTAAAAAAGTCATCCTTTAGAAAATCGTTTATGAGCAAGTTGAAAAAGGGCAAGGCCAATGATCCTTGTTGTCCTAGGTTTGTAGTATTCATATCATCGGAAACCTCCACTGACAATTTGCAGCAATGCTTCGCCTGGCCAGCTGGTCCAGCATACGCCACAAACCTCACCTGCGCAAGTTGTTGTTACTTCCCCGGCTCCAATCCCGCAAGTCACTTTCACAGATACTTCCAATCCAATACCACGCGTAGATGAAATCGACATGATCGACATCAGCAATCTCTGCGACACCATCGCAGCGTGTGGGTCCAACCTCAAATACCGCAGCTGCTTCAGAGGCGAACACAGTCGCTTCGCTCTGAGCCCAGTCGAAAGTCAAGTTGTAACCGATATCCGTGATACAGTCTCGCTCGAAAGACTCCTTTGCAAGGACGCTAAGATCACGTTAACGCGTCGACAACGCTATTTCATCGCTCTGACGCTGGCATCATCCCATCTTCAGCTTCACTCCACACCATGGATCAGTTCCCGGTGGAGCAAGAAAGATATTCTCTTTTTAAAAGATAGTAACGATCCAGATAAAATCGTCCTCGATCAGCCGTACATCTCACGCAACTTCGCGCCCGCTCCAGCAGCGTCTGACGATCCCAACAACGACCGAAGTCTCTCCAATCTCGGCATCATGCTGCTTGAGCTGTGCTTTGGGACTGCATTGGAAGATCATGAGATTCGACAGAAATATCCCACTAGTTCGACACCGAATCCGTTCTTGGATATGGCTGCTGCGCTAGAGTGGTCTCCGCGGGTTGTGGAAGAGGCCGGCCCGGAATTTGCAGACGCGATTATGTGGTGCTTGCGTGGTGTGCCTGGAAGTGGAGAGTCGGATGGTAAGTTGGAAAAGTGGAGAGAGGAGCTGTTTCTCAAAGTTGTGGAGCCGTTGAAGTATTGTTATGATCAGTTCAGTGCTGTTGGAAGGTGACGAGGCGAGCTGCTTCCGGGCAAGTTGAGAGAACGATGTCACCGGCGGCGTCGATGTGAGGAGTTGCACGTTTGGAGAAACAAGGTGTGCGTTGAGGCGAGGAAGCCATCCTGATCGATGGTTGTGGTATGGTATTGCTTGAGGTCTAGGCTCTCACTATTGGATACTGTATAGGAAACGGAAGTCAATTTACATGGACTCTTGGTATATCCAAAAATTAGGCTCTATTTCACTCATCAAGGGGTCGATACTCTAACGAGGAAGTAAATGGTATATCCCGAATATATATATATATATATATATTGCAGGCCTTAAGAACTGCCCACAAGATAAATAATAAACAACAAATAAACCTGCTTCCACATATATATTCCGCGAAATAATGCAAGTCCATCCTTAGATGAACTAACAACTCTCGACCTTCTCAATCGGCTCCTTAGTGACTAGATCAGCACTTTTGTCTGATCCAAGGCACTGCGCTTGACCAACATATTAAATATCCGTCCCTATCTCTCAGCAACAAAAAAGAGCTGTACTGCGGGGTGATGATATATCCTTCACGATCACCTGCCTCCACAGTCCGAGACTCGGAATTTAAAACTCAACACCCTAAAGCTTAATACGCCGAAGTAACTTCACTTTTCACCTTGTTCTAGCCTCCACACTGGCCGACCGGCAGCACTTTCACGCCCTATTGTACGAATTTCATTTAGAGTTTTCGCTTCACTATAGCAACTTATAGGCGACTAAAAAGGGAAGTAGGAGAGCTCTGATCACGTAGGTTTTGTTGCTGGGGGCCATCTACTCCACTTGCCATAATATAAGCTGGCATTGGGAAATGCACATGTTGGAAATTAAAAGCAGCCCTCGCTGTGATAACACCTGCCTCTTCGTCCTTTCACGGACAAGAGAAGCCATCCTCAATTTCCACAAAATCTTAGGCGTGGGATCAGCAAATACCAAAGGCAGCAGGAGATTGGTATGTGTACAATAGAAAGAAAAAAGGGATACAATCACACTCTAGCTTCTCCAACAAGGCTATTCTCCTTCAATTAAACTTCTCAAGACAATGTTTTAAGCAAAAAGTGTTCGGACCATTTCGACTAAAGCAAATACCCGACAAAAAACATAAAGCCCCAACAGAAAATACAGCACCAGAATATGTATAATATGGGTCTTCTGAGGGTTGCGACTTCCCGTCTGTATATAGCGTGCGGTGAAAACCGCGTTAGCATAAGAATAAGGAATCAGTGACCCAGTGATAATTATAGCGCAAATTCGCCACGCCCACTGCTCCCAGATAGAAGGGAAAGAGTGATTCCATACCAGGCAGTATAACCCACCAAAGATCATTCCTGTCACCACACCAGAGAAATCGGAGTCGTAGAAGAAGATTCCTTTTGGGCCAAACATGGCGAAGACAGTAAGTGAGGTGTCGGTAGGAATATGCTTCGTAGGTTCGTGGCCCTGAAAATCCATGCCAAACGGAGGCACAAAGTTACGAATCAAGAATGGACTACCTCCAAAGTCGCGAAGATAAACAATGTCTTGATCTGTCACAGAGCGAACTGTGGGAGATATGGGAACGATATGCTCAATGGACGATTCAACACCCTGTGGCTTCGACCAGAATAGGGCGTATGAAACGAGAGCACAAAAAACGTAAGTGAGGGATGCGAGCTCTAGCAGAGAAAGGGTGTAACCTCGGGATACCTGTATGATCATCTTGAGGGTGAACCATACTAGTTGGAATGTGGCAAGTCCCTTAGCTAAGATACTGGTTTTGCTCCTTTCCTCGATGTTCTCTGACGTTATGTGTGGAACCTCCCCTAAAATACCCAACACTTGGGCCACGACAATTTGCAGAGAATTGAGACGAAACTGAATTGTGGTTTGGTTTAAGAGCCTAGCTATATCTTCTGAATTGGATATCTCACGTTCGTTTGTTGTCATTGCATCGAGTCCAACGCCCATCCGTTCTTCGGTCAATTCTTCCTCGGAAGGCTGGATATCTCCTTCTCGTAAAACATGCATGCCGTTATCCGACACCGCGGATGTCATGACTGGCTCAAAGTGAGAGTCCTCTTCGATCGGAATAACATGACGACATTGACTGAGGTCAATGGAAGGTGGACGTTTGTTGGAATGGTCTCTAGAAAACTCGCCTAAATTGGGTTTCTGTTGTCCAACATCCGTCTTGACTTTGGACCTTGCAGGTGGTACGATTATTTGGGAATGTGGGCTGGACTTAGGAAACTCCTGGAGCTCGAAAGTCTGTTGGTGGGCTTCACGTCGCATGTTTCTCCCGATTCGAGAAGTCCGCTTCCTGTACATAGGTTGCACAGATCTCATGACGAATAGTACAGGCGCGCCAATCCAATGAATTGTACCCCAGATGCATTTTTTGATATTCTTTATCGCGGTCTTAAAAAGCTCTTCGAGTTCCGTTAGCGCTGGGCGAGACATTTCTAGAAAAATGTCTTGAAGCGAGATTCTTCCACCGTCGTGGAAAGGGGCTGATTCTGGAATTTTGCTTCCCCCCTTTTGCATTTGGAAGACGAGTCCACCCATGTTCGCAAAGCTGGCATGTGCTTTTGTCCACTTTTTCACGTTGCTCTGCCCACGTGCAAAGATGTTCGAACCAATTTATGCTGCTCGCCAATCTCCGAAGGCCATGCTCACGAGGAGCTCGGGTGCTACAACCACCATCAATGCCCATAGTGCCTGCCGGCGCAGCAAACGAAACGCCCGCAAATTCAACCATCGTCTTGAGAAGAAACCAGTTGCATTTTCTGGATGTGAAGGTGGTACATTAAGATGAAGTGCCAGGAACGTGCTCGCTGTGATGGCCCCAAGACAAGCAAAAAAAAATGTCAGATGTCCCTTGATTCAGAAGACGAAACCATTGCAGGATGCTATTAATGTTCGACATTGCTAGGTAAGCGTGGGAGTATGAAAATATTGTAAGATTAAGTTGGGCGTCGTTAAAACTCCAAGGTCCTTGGAATTATTGATTAGGATCGCCAATTAACAGTTCTTATTGCTGATTAACTAGCAGCAGACTAGGCAGCAGATTTTGTAGAGGTAGGATCAAAAACGCCCGACGCCCGACGCCCGATTTTCCTGGGCCATCGATGACCGACCACCACAGCCCTTCCCCAGGGCGGGTTGCCGGACCAAAAATACCCATCGGCGAATGAAACAGTGCCAGGTGGAAGGTGCTTATTCTGCCTTGAGAGAATGGCATGCTGCAATTGGAGCTTGTGAAAGCGTTTTACTCGTGCGGTTGAGCAATACAACGGCGCCTATCACTAATCGGGTGCCAATAAAACCTCTATCCATCCGGAAATCCCAGCAAAGTCTAGAAAATCGTAGAACATTTGGTAGGATTATTCATCCCTCTTCTCAGGTTTTGGCAGCAGAAACCAGGTAATGCCCATACAGACAAAAAGTCCAATACAAATCGGATGCAAAACAAAAGTTCCAACATGTTGCGCAAGCATCCCGGTCATGAACGGCGCAACAGCTCCTCCTGAGCTGCCGACAGAGCCAATGAGGGACAATGATGAGATCTGCATCTTTCGCGGGATCAGGCGTTGGAAAATGTGTACCGCGCAGGGGTATACCGGTCCAAGAAGTAGACCGGAGAATGCGACTGCGACGGAGTCACCTGGGATTGAGGGCACGAACCAGATTAGGAGTTCGAGAATTAGCGCCTGGAGATGTGAGTTGGTGATCTGTTGGATATTAAAGATAACTTACTCCTAGGGTGACAATGAAGACGAATAAACGTTCTCCAATCCTATGAGCTAGGAATGACAGAGTGAACCGTCCTAGAACATAGTGAGCAAGATTCGCATTTTTGGGACAAAAAGCGACACGTACCTAATGTAATGCCAGCCCAGAACCCTGAAGTAACAAAACCAACCTTGCTCGGATCGCCATGTCTGAATTGCACTAAGAACGATATAATCCATCCCGAGATGGCGACTTCAGATCCTTGGTAAGCAAAAATGAAAAGCGCTCCTAGAACGGTGGGTTTGTTGGATACCAATGTCTTGAACGATTGCCATTTCCTCTTTGCGCCATCACTGCGCTTTGAAACTCCTGGGTTGCGATTCATTTCCTCGTTGGGTGGATGTGGCAAGATAGGTTCTGACTCTTGCTCGTACTTCCAGAATGCCCAAGGAGCGATTATGAAGTTCAAAGCTGCAAGACACAGTTCGATGATATAGAACCGAGACCAAACTGACCCTCGTGAAACGAGTGCCGTGGCAATCAATGGGCCACAAATTCCACCAATTCCATAAGCTCCTTGATACGTGCCTACAATCGCGGTATTGTTTGCTAGATTTGCGCAGAAGACTTGGCATATAGCAAGGTTCATCGCCATTCCCACTCCGAGGACAAAGAAGGCTGCAGCGACAACACCAAATGGCGGGGTAGTGACGATTGCCGCATATCCAATCATGAGCAAAACCTCTGAGATCATGAGGCACTTTGCTCGTCCTACTCTGTTTGATAGGGCACCGAGAAAGAAAGCAGCAGCAACGAATCCAAGGGCGTTGCAGACGAAAATGATTGAGACGGTACCGTATGCTATATTGTATTGCCTAATTCGGTCAATCTCTTTCTTCAGAAAAAAGATAAAGTTGCATCTCACCTCTCAAGGCTGGCGATCAAAGCACCAGGCGCCGAATCGTTCATTCCGTTTGCCATTGAGGTCAAACAAGCAGCCAGAACTCGATATCTGTTCTTGTATGGACTCCAAAGTGTCTGGACCTGCTGCGTCACCTGACCGTGCTCATCGGTTTCATTGTCCTTCGTGGTCAAAGCTTTTTGTGACTCATTGGCATCTGGGATTCGAGACTGTAAGCTGGGCATAAGATGCATCTCTAGGTCGATAGGATTTCCAACGGTGGGTGGCATATGATGAACAGCATTCCTTGGCTTTGCCGGAAGAGGAGCAGGAAAGTCATATGATTCGATGCCAATTGACATGGCTAGACTCGAGGAAGACATGGTGATGAATTGACACAAAGTTCTGCTGGAAATGAAATGAGAAGAATCGCAAACACAGCAATTGAGGGCAATTGAGGGTTTCTTGACAGTAGGGAAACGATAGCTCTTATCTGCTGCCCGTCGAATTGAGCAGTGACTCAGGCACAATTTGTAAGCTTTTGCATACGCTCTGTTTTGTTGAGCACGATACTAATTCCGTCTATACGCGGATGGCGATCACAGATGCACTGTGACTGGTGACGCTGAGTGTGACGCTGGAGACTGAGGATCTTAGCGCCTACTGTGGCCGAAGAAAACCTTTTCAAAATTGGGGCATCACGTGATTTACCCCGCCCCCTTTTCTGCCGGCTCGGCAACCTTCCACTTGAACTTGCCTCTCAAAATTTCTCATGAACCTTAAACAATTAAATATCGCTACAATGATGATATTTCCTGACTGTAATATACACATTTTTAAGCTTAGAAATTCCAAGATTCGTCCATCATATCGCTTGTCCTTATCCTCCTTCGGCCTTCCGCATAGCAGCTCTACGCGGAAAGTCCTTTCCTTCCTGTACATTTATCCACCAAGGCGTATTTATTCGTGTACCTCTAAATATACTTCGATACTGTTTTCTAATCCTGAATAAGCTCTCCCGGATCCCGTGCGATATTCATGTGCAAGGCAGGTATGAAGTACCCGGTTCTCGTAGTCCACTGTATTCGCCCTATTTAAAGCGGAACTGACGCTTTGTAAATTGCATTGGACTAATATCATGGAAATAACAAAAACGACAGCGAAGGAAAGATATCTAATCCGATGATTGCCGAACAATAACAAAAGAACTATTTATCAACACCGCTCGACCTCGCTTTCATACGCAACGTGCTCGTCAAGGCACTTCCCACAGGAAAGTGGGTCTCAAGAACATCCCCTTCTAGAAATATTAAACACATGCGGGATGTATTTTGAAGGGTGAGGTGGAGAAGAGTGGGGAAGAGAGGTATGCTAATTTTAGCCATAAGGCGTGAAGAGTGATGGATGGGACGGTGAAGAGAGACTGAGAAGGGATTGGTGATCTAACTATGGTCCGAGGTATTCGAGCTCACGACGTACAATAAGAATGCAAGTGCTGTTTGGAAAGATATGTCATGGTGCTTCATTCCTGACAGAATCACTAAGTTGAATGCTGCTACACCATGTTGACTTCAACACTCTCGATGCTGTGTATCGCCTTTCCGGTAGAGGGTCTAGCAAAGAATTGATAACTTTGCGACAATGTTGCTATTCAACGTCAGCACCCCATCTGCATCGAATGTTCAAGGGCAAAACTTACGTTAGTCAAATTCTCAATAGGTCGATATCCCCAAAGTCCGACTCGATCTTGTAAATACCTATCGTAAGACTCGTCCGCCCCTTCAGCAGCCACAATCCAAAGCAACACTCCCCTTCTCATCTCCACGTATATCAATCCTACAGCCCACATATCCACTGGTCTTGGATCATAGAACGATTCGAGTAACACCTCTGGCGCAACGTACTCAGCGCTACTCGCATTATTTTCCCTCCTCGTTATTGGTTGAGTGCTTCTTGAGTGCCTGAAGTAACACGCTCGTTCGAAATTGGTGATCTTCAGCACACCATTGACGGTGATATGGAGGTTCTCGGGTCGTAAGTCTTGATGCGCAACGCCGGAACGATGGAGATACTCAAGGCCCAGAATAGCTTGCTTGAAGTAGGAGTCCGCTTCCTCCAATGATATCCTCTTGGATTGATAAATGAGGCTTTCGAGAGTGGCAAGAGATGTGAAAGTTAAAGCATAGCCGCTGCTCTCATCTAGAAGGCTGTCTTGAGGATTGATGACATTTGGGTGTATCAAATGTAGTAAGTCATGAGGGTTAGGCCGTCTTGCTCGAGCCCGTTTTGAACTTTGTTTGGGCGTATGATTCGTTTTCACTGCAAAAACGTCTCTTGATCGAATATCGCTTGCTTCGCTTCGTGGAATGTTGGAGAGTGAAACGAAATCGGCGCTGGAGTCGGGCCACTTGTTCTGTGGTTTATCTACTTGATATGGAAATTGCGATTTTTTATTCTAAGAGGGGGCAATTAGACTGCATTAACATAACGGAATTTGAAAATTGCAAACCTTGTTTAAAACTTGTCTCTTGCTCATCGAGGATGACGATACAAGTAGACCGCGGAGTCCTTCAAGGAGTTCGGTACTAGGTTTGAATCTGCCAACGTGCTGACTGCGTCTGCCCTCGGCCTGAGCCACGAACGTATTCATAGTTCCTAAGGCCATATCGTCTGATAAATCCCTGGTTTGGGTCTCGTTTGAAAAGTGTGTCGCGGGATGCCACTTTCCTGGAACAGCTCCAAGCGCGGGTTTGTTGAATGTGATGAGAAGAACGATGAGGATATATATGGAATTTCGGACTGCAACGACCTTGTGATATGCTTCACAAGATAGACTTTTCAAGAAACTGTCTACAACATGCTCTTGGGACTCCCATCAGGCGACGATATCCCTTAATCTCCCGTCATCGTGGCTATGCAAACAGTCGCGAATCCCTAGCTACGCGCTGTTGCCATATGAAATCAAAAACGAAACTTGATATTTCGAGTTTCGTGTAACCGTAGATGAAATCCCGCATACTCCAACGTAATCTGCGGGATTTTTGAGCAACAACGAAGTCGGTGCCAGGTCTTGGTGATATATGAGGGATTTTCGACATGGAGTACCGCAATGTCGGATCAAACCTTAATAGGCGATGATCCTTACTGGATGCATCCTATCAAATCCAAGCTTGATATCCGAAAGCTGCAGATAGCAAATGGGGAAAGCGTCCGCCAGCGGTGAGCAAGGGACCGGCAAAGCGGCAAAGCACATACTCAGCACCAATTGGTGGTCGTGAAAGCTTCTCTCAAGAGTGGGAGATACCAAACGTAAGATGGATGAAACAAGGCGAGCCGGCAGATGAATTTCACATTGAAGAATGTTTATATTTCCGATAGAAAGTTTGTGATGGAACGTTGGGTCGTCGCGAGATGAAATCAAAAGCTTAATATAGTACCTGGTAAAGTTAGATAAGCGAGATTACTATTTCAACCTCATCCGGTTGCCTCCTTCTAAATGATTACATGTTACACCAGTAACACATCTTAAGCCGCGTGAGTGTCCCACATTCCCCGCGAGACTCGACCCCTCAAGCGACGGCTATGATCATGCAGCATCCTTACCATTCCCTACCAGCGTGCAGCGGGGACGTGATGACTATGCAGTAGAGGGGAAGGGACCACCTCGTGGCGCGTGCCGTATTGCCACGATGTTGAAGCTTACTCGTTAAGCTCCTACCCTAACCTCCTACCTTAGGTACTGAAAGGGGTAAGCCGCGACAGGCATGGCCGGTAACCGGCGACCCATCATTTTACTAAGATTAGGGATCCCTACGGCGCCATCTCGAAAAATCGCTTTTCAATTGTCGCATACTTTCATTCTCATCGGAGTGGGAATGCCATCAACACCACTTGGGACGAGTATGCAGTGAGTTGGTCAAAACCTATGAGAAAAAGATAAAGATTTCGAGAACTGACTTTGCGATAGTCTGTTGATTCGAGATGCTGTGAACAGATCTTCTGTCTCGTCGGCGGCGGCCGAAAGGTCGTCGTCGTCGATTATGCTCTACTGTTTGGAAGGAGGACTGTCGATATCTCTGGTCCTTCTCGGAGGCTTGTTCGCTGGTTTAACACTGGCGTAAGTCTTCACGTATCCTGGTCAAAACTCTATCGGAGCTAAGCACCCAACACAGTTTTATGGGCCAAGATCAAATCCAGCTTCAAGTGATTGCAGGCTCAGGTACGAGGAAAGACCGCGAAGATGCTCGAAAAGTCTTGAGCATCCTTCAACGAGGAAGGCATTGGGTTCTTGTATCGCTCCTTCTGGGAAATGTCATCACCAACGAGGCGCTTCCCGTTGTCTTGGACCAAGACGTGAAAGGCGGATGGTTCGCAATTCTCGCTTCCACGATACTAATCGTCATCTTTGGTGAGATCATTCCCCAGTCTCTTTGCGCCAAACATGGCCTGTCAATCGGCGCCTGGTCGTCAAGGTAAATAGCTTCTTATCAAGCATTGGGTTCAGTGACTTACAGGGCGACAGATACGTGCTATGGGTCATGTACTTGCTCTTCCCTGTCGCATATCCGGTCGCTAAACTCCTGGACCTTCTACTCGGCGCAAGTCATGGAATGTTCTTCGACCGAGCCGGCCTGAAAATATTAGTCATGCTCCACGAGTCCCTGAACTTCTCAACAGAGAGCCTGAACCGAGAAGAAGTCACCGTCATCTCCTCTATGCTTGATCTCAACTCGAGTTCCATCTCATCAATCATGACCCCATTCTCAAAATTATACACCCTCGCAACGAATCAAGTCCTCGATGAGTTGACCCGATACAACATCTTAAACTCAGGTTACAGCGGCATCCCAGTCCACATGGAGAATCACGCCACCACATTCGTTAGCGTCTTGCCCGTGAAGTCAATGGTTGCATTAAACTATGAGGGAGAAGTAACGGTCGGACAACTCAATCTGGAGAGCTTGATGGTAGTACGACCGGATGTCAGCTGCCAGGATTTAATACACGTGTTCCGAGACAGGAAAGTTCAGATGGTGCTGGTGACAGACAGAGGTACTCCTCATGGCGAACCACTGGGTATCGTGACGGCGAGAGATCTTATGAATGAGCTGATAGGGGAGTGGGTACATCTCGAATATCTCTCTTCCGCTTGTTAACATCTTTCAGCAGCAGCCCCCTGACATTTAAGGAAGGAGAATGACTCGAAAACTTATTCCCATCTGTCACGTAATAAAATCAAACTTGGGCTTATACTTGGCGTTCTCGGTCCAGCTAGCGGAGTCTTCTAGCATGCTTAACAGGCGTTATAATTGCATTGCATGGTTTATGGCACGGCATGGGTGTTTGAGTTGAGGGATTGTCACTAGTGGTTGAGCGTAGATTTTGCGAACATTGCTGACACTGTTCCTCATTGCCAGGACAGCAAGCTGAAGACTGAAATATATCTATATATCATCGATAATCGAAATTGTGCTCCATGATTTCACGTACCCAGAAACCTTGTCTCCTCGTACAAACAAGCTGCGTATCCGAAAGATATGTTTCCTTGCAATTTTTAAATTTGTTTTGTTTTCATGCGCCTTGCATACAGTGGTATCTAAACCGAAAGCATATGGAGGAAGAAACGAGTCGGTTGCTCTTTCTATAAGACATGACAACAATTCTTAGTCTTAGAAACAACGTTGGTCCTCGGAGGTCGGGAATCCACGGCTCATCAAATAGCACGAAGGCGGGATCAAGACCTCAGACACACGATTGTTTCTGCAACAACAAGAATAGGTCCAAGATCTCAGCCAACAAAATTTATATTCCTCGACATGCTACCTAAACCATAAACCTCCCGTTACAGGATCGCTTCCCCGACCATATAACCGAGCTCATTGAGTCCAATCATCCTCCAGCTCCTCAAAACCAGCCCGAATCAAGAACCTCACCCAGTTACACAACCCCTTTCCTACCCATCGATATCCTCAAGCCCCATCATTCTCCAACTCCTCAAAATCGGCCCTCGTCAGCAGCGTCCCATCCAATAATTTGCCCATATGGGTCTTATCTATGGTTTCGCAATTCCTCCGAATCTTCGTCAGGAACACCTTCAAGAACTTGACCGGGCTGTCCTTGAATGTAGAGGTCGGCGCTCCAGTCTTCTTGTCCTTCAAGATGAACCCATCGGCAGCGACCACGGACCCTTCTTCTGACTTCTCCCAGGCGAGGCCGAGTAGCTCGCAGACCTCGATGTACTCTTCGAAGGAGTCGAGGTACAGCTGGCCTGCAAATAGGTTGAGTAGCACGGTGAGGTTGCGGGGTATGGCCAGTGACTCATGTCGCGAGGGATAGGTAAATAGGTCTAAGTGATCCAAGGGGCGGAAACCAAGGTTCGGCCTAGGAGCGTATAAGTGAAGAGTTGTAGTCTTCGACACCTTGATGATTGACGAGATTTCTTGAGCTTCGAATGAGCTGATTATCAGCATGTGCTTGACTGCATTACTGCTGGCAACTTCAGTGCTCGTAAGGATCCACTGCACTGGCCACTGGTAGGAATCCGAAACGTAAGATCTGGTATCGGAGACTTGGATGGTGTTTGCAAAGTCGGTCGTAACAAGAAGGCCCTTGGGAAAATGCGACACGTCGAGGTGAGCGGCTACACTGGTAGTGCGTAGTGCTTCGAAAGCTGGCACGTATGCTTTAGACCCAGTGACCAGAACGCCAGTAGACACGAATTTCACCAAGTCAAGGTGGAGATGGTGGTCTCGGGGTTTCGCTGGTGCCGACTTCTGGACCTGTCGCTCTTGCTCAATCTCAGGCGACAGTTCACGCTCTTGTTCTTCCTGGAGTGTAGCAGAATTGAATTCCAGATGGTTGAGTTCTCTACAGCGGTCTGTGATGAGATTGAGGTTGTGGTTGTCACTCGATTGCGCGATCGTCGATATATCAGTGCTTGAACGGGGTCGATACCTGTCGTCCAGACTCCTTGACTCATCCTCGAGAAACTTTTCAGCTTGAGACTTTGACATGAGTATTCCGTCTGGTGTGCGACACTCAGCCCAAATACTACTCTGGTGCTCAAACCGTCGGCCTTGTTCCGCCCAGAGGGGCATGTTTCTTCGAGTGTCAATAAAGGTCTCCGAGATCGCCCAGCTGAGGACATCGGATACTTCAATGCTGGCACTGCTTGGTTTGGATGCTCGTGTCAGAATCTTGGTCTTGATCTCTTCTGGGACACAGAAGACAACTGATTGGCCTTTGCCGAGTTTTCGCATTCTCATACATGCTGTAAAATTGTCAGTGACTTTCAGTAAGGGTAAGGGTAAGCTGACCTTGGACCAATCTATCTTTTGTCAAGTTTGGCCCCAGAGTAACAGCTGCACGTGACAATGTTGGCAATTTTAAATCAGTCCCTCTCGTATGCGATTCGTCAAGGTACACAAGACACACGTCAAGCTGCGTTGCAAATGAAGATGTCTGTAGTGCTTCGATATTGTCCTTTCGATCGAGAACATAGAGCTCATCAGTATTATTGAAAAAGACAACAGCTTTCGTATCATTCGGCGCCAACTTCAACCACTCCTTTGCAACGTCTACATTGCTGAGTTCCAGAATTTGCGCGCCAACGTCAAGAATTACTTGTATAGTAGGCTTCATCTCCATCACCATGAACAAGAGGGCTTGCGCATCCGAGGTGTGAGCATTTCGACACGGTTGCATCACGGCGACAGAGTTTTCAGGTTGGAGGAGATATTCTAGGACCAACGCGTTCGTATGCTCTTGCTCTGGAAGGTTGAGATGTTCAATGCTGAGTGGAAGAACCTTTCGGGAGTCATTGGTTCCGCTGAACCCGGTTGTCGGGTGCGTTTTGATCTGTCCAATATCCCATCCAGATGCGGAAAGTTTGTACGGAAACTCCTTCATCTCCTTCGGGAAGACGATGTGTGCTAGAAAGTAGTCTATCGCGCCTTTGGCGTAGCGAAGAGGCGGAAATACTTGGTCGATACAATGGAGTTTATCCTTCAGATTGATTCCCAGCAGATTGCGGAAAGCTAGTGGTAAATCCGGAGCATCATTCACCCAGACATCGTATTCGATATCAGCTTGATCGGACGTCAGGAGGTGGTTTAAAGCAAGGAACAGTTCGTCGTCTCTCAATCCACCGTAATAGTATGTCAGGGACGTCAGCACAATGACAACATCAGGATGGCTGAACTCTGAACGCGCAGTGGCCACGTCCTTGGCGCGATACGGTACTGCAAGCTGCGTCCGGGGCCGTCGGAAGATATCCAACCCATAGTTAACTCTCCAACGCTTTTCGCCGAAAGCGAAAGACAATACGCCACCAGCTATTAGACCTCGTAGTAGCAGAAGGGTGGCGCTCGTCGAGTCTGTCCAAAAGCCGCCTGAGCCTCCATTTTCGACTTGGGCGATTTCCTCTGAGCTGAGGTTAAGCTTGGTGAGATATTTGAAAACTGCTTGTCTGACTCGCTCTGGTTGTCTAGCAATGGGGAAACCGATAATTCCGGTCTCGCATATGTGCTCTGCTATTCGATATAATATGTCCTGCTCAGCGTCAGACCGGAGAATTCGAGTCCTTGGAAAACTTCCTGGCTGACGCTCGTTGACATCGATCGATTTAGGGAACCGTTGCTTGACACTTGGCGCAAGAGACATAACTAGGCGTAGGACATGTTGAATGCACACCCAACGATCAGGGCTGAATTCGATCGGTTGCTGCATGCCCATAGTGTAGATCAATTCGAATTTGACGTTAAAATTCTCATCGCTCTCGTCCACAATATCTCGAGACGATGTGTCAAAGAAATCCTGCGTATTTAAAAGATATTGGCCAACAATCTCCTTGTTCGAGATAAAGCACTCGAGACCCATGAGCTTGAACGAGAGGATATGCTCGGGCTGAACAAGGAGAACGCCACCATTTTCCATACATCCCCGATACATATTGCCAATAGCGAGGGCTTCTGTTTCTCTGAGCTTCAGAGCACGAGAGAACGGCATATGATAGACCCGCCTGTCTAGCAATCCACCAAGTTTGGATACTAGCATTTCCAGCATTTGCTTGGACTGAGGCTTGGCAACGATGACACGAACCAATCGGGAACCGTCAGCAAGAGTAGCAGCCACGACTGGAACGATGACCGACGACTTTCCCTCTCCCATATTCAACTGCATGACAGAATTTGCACTAGAGGGGGGATTTGTCATCTTTTCAGCAAGTTGTTCCTGCACTTCTCGAATCATCATACCATTTTCAACTTCCAGAAGAAGCGATTCTGGATATTGGAAAGGATCCCAATTCGTATGACCTGAATTCTGCAATTCTCTGATGAGCTCCACATGGTTGCTGGTCAGGTTTAGAAGCCGCTCAGCCCTGTGGAGCTCAGTGAGAGCAATTCCGTATTGAACAATGCAGTTCTTCCAAACATGTGAGAGCTTTTGCGACCGGCGATGGGAGAGTTGTTGAAGGAGAAAGATAGGGGAAACTCTCGGCCATTGTTTAACGTCAGCGGCTATTGCTGCCGACCTCTCTGATTCTTGGGGAGAGACTAAAGCGGAGGAAATGGATTCATTGATCAGGTGGACACATTCTTTGGTACGAGAGAGGTGGTCGACCAGATCTTTGTTGATGGAGTTTTCGGATATTTGCAACTTGTGCTGAATCCCCAAGTCCTGCAAAGAGGAAAGACTACGCTTCAGATCTCGGACGTAACTCTCTTCATAGCTAGAGCGAGTTTGAGATCCAAGAGTCTCTATCAGCGTAGTGAGGCGAGGGACTGGCTTTTTTGCATCGCGACAAGAAGAAATGAGATCGTTAATGCATCTTGTATCACAGGGCAAAACATGTGGCGCTGGGAAAGTCAAAATGTCATCCATGCTAACAAAGCCTCGCCCTTGTCTTCTCGGGACATCAAGAGCCTTATTGCTGATTGGATATGACGGATGTTTCAAAGGGCTGATCGATTGTCTCTTGAGTGCCGTCGATATCTCCTCGAGATATCTAGCATACCGATGATTGTCGAACCATGTCTTAAACTTAGGTTTCGCGATATCGATGGCCCGTTCGAAGTCGAGATAGGGACATGAATAACTAGGTGTGACCAAAGCTTCACAAGGCCACTGACTCTCCATCGCTTTGACTAGTCTATCAAGAGCATCATTTTGCTTACTCCTAAACGTATCTTGTTGACGTCTCCGAAAATTTTGATTGGTTTCCCAAGAATATGAAGTCAGTGTCGCTTCAGGACAGCGAGCTAGTGGGAGAAGAGCTGGTCGAAAATCATTGCTTAGTTCGTACTGATCTGGTTTCGCGCCTCGATGGAGCCTAAAGTTGTCAATCTTGGGGGCAGAGATCTGAGCCATATCTGGTGCGACAAAGAAAGATGCCAATGTCTGAAGAATCTGCATATCGGCGCGGTCTGCGAATGCCAAAGTGGAGAGCCAAATCATAAAACAGAACTTGTTGAACTGGGGATGTGATCCACTGAGGGTATGGTGGAGAGCGCTCCAGTGTTTCGAGACGAGGTTTGACAGACCTTTGCCGAGAAGTAGCCTAGCATCATACTCTATTTCGGAAAAGGGCAACAATTGGCTCGGGCCATGAATGTCGGAAGTCTGGGAGAAAACATTCCAGAAATGTTCTTTTAGATCCTCTTGAACTTGGTAATGTAAGAATCTACGTTCATGGTGTACAATGTTTGACATTACAAAGGCCTTGAATCCTGATGCTGAATTCTGGTCTCGATCTCTAGGGGAGTATGTACTATCGAAATTGACAGTATGGTCTTCGGCACCGAAGCCCGAAACTCGAAAGGTAGATGATCGGATGCAGTCGCGTTCAAGGAGGTGCTCTTCAACATGATCTAGCTTCAATCTCTCGACAGGGAATTCCGGATGGAATACATTGTACGCGTCCGATTGGTCCAATATTGAACTGACACGTTTGTAAAACCCGCCGTGTTGAGCCATAAAGTCGATTCCCTGAGACCAGCTAACAGTTTGCATAACACGCTCATTTGCCGGATAGTAGGTTCTTCCCGGAGTCAATCGTGCGATATGACCCAGTATCTCAATATTATCTTGTGTTAATCGATCAAATGATCTGACGGCGGCAGAATCAAGGATCGAAAGCGCCTGCTCTGTCCCGGTCCTATGTATGAGAGGGTCAGGCAAGCAAAAAGATGTGAGGCTGTGGAGATAACACAAGAACAATTTGCTTTGCAGACTCCCGTTATCCAATAATCTCCCAAGCTGGGTATCCACATGGTACGCATGAGCTTTTGAGGCCAAGTCTTTCCTGATGTTAACTCGAACATGATCAGCATCCGATTCATATGTTACTCCACCTTCTGGAATAATGACAAGGCGATTGCCATTTTTCTCATTTTTCAATACAAGCTTGCTGCAAAGTCCAACGAGAGTACCAAGCGACTGATCCTTGTCAATGCACATTTCACGAAACTGTCTCGATTGAATATCTGAAGTCTGCGACTGGATATTGAAGCCTAATTGGAGTCTGGGAAGCTCGATTTCCAGCGAGGATGAAGAATGGTGGAAGAAATTATGGATTTGGAGCCGGTCCTCGAGCGGAGCAAGTATTTTGGACAGCAATTTCCCAGTTTCACTTTTAACCCCAATTAATGAAAGTTTGTTCTTCATCAATCGCCACCCTGTATTGCAATTGATCCTGACCAGTTTCCAATTGTCAAGGGATTCGGCCCAGGGATCTTCCAAAGGACGAAATTCTAGGCAATCGTCATTAACATTGTACCAATGAACGAAGTTATCAACAAAATCTGATGGAAACTCCTCAAGAATTAGCCTAGCAGGAATGAGCTCATAGTTTTGGCCATCTTTGAAGGCTTGAACCAAGAAGTCATTTTGCAAAGAGAAGCTAGATCCGTCTGGGGCAGGGTCGATACTCAAATGGAGTGTATACCCTGAATACTCTTTCTTGCCAGAGAACTGCATGCCTGGAACGGCTGTAGGCATAACCTCCATTGCAGTATTTCCAAATAAGGTGCGATACATGGGGTGCCGTTCGTATCGTAGAGGGAGACGAGCCAATGGAAGTCCATTGACAAGAAGCTCGCCTGTTAAGAGATTGAAATGAACCGTAAGAGACCCAATGCCACCATTAGATGCTGTTCGGTTGACAAGCCAATGGTCGAGATCTTCTGACACTGTCTGCCAGCGATCTCCTGCCTGATAGGCGGACCAGGACTTCTTTATAGCAAGATCTAGAGACTCGCCCCTTCCCTGTAGAAACTCCCTTCTCAAAATAGAGCAGCTTCGGTACGAAAGACATTTCCATCGGAGGTACAGCATGACAGCCAAGGCGTCAGATGAGCTCGACGTAACGGAGCCTCCTTCTTGAATGATGATAGAACATTGAAGGAGGACCGAGGCATGTTTTTGTGTAGACAGAGTGTGGTCCAGAAAAGCTCCCTCAAGATTGAACGAGTCAACACAGATCAAAGCAACCTCAACAGCCTTGAGCCGAAGGTCTGCCCGCTGGTCATCATCCATAGACTCATGTACCTTGTCCCTGAGACAATTGACCCATTTGAAAGCAACGTCTCGAACAACGCAGAGGTAAGCTAAACACTTTTGTTCAATCTCTCCCGCGGTCGTCAACGACAATATTCGCGTAGCCAAGGATACGAGGGTGCTGAGTGTTTGGGAAGATTCCCAGTTCTCCTTGATTCTTTCCAGCGCCTGCTCGAGAACATTTAACAGCGCAGTGCAAAAGTTCTCATCCTCGACAATTGCGTGACCTTCTCTCAAAACATGATCCCCCTTGGGAGGTCCGGCTTGATAGATGGCTTGGAGCACTGTAAGACCAGTCTCGACCTTTTTGAAGTTCACAGTCGGCATGGATAGTTGAAGCAGTATATTTTGCCACTGAATTCGATAGCCGAGCGGAACGAGGCTCAAAGCTCTATACTCGTCTAGCGACATACTATCTGGGCAATCGAACTGAGTTGCCATAACAGTGTTGGGAGGAGGGCCGCTGGGCATTGAAGCAGGGCGGAGGAGGAACTGTTGAAGAGAGGCGCAATGCGCAGGCAGCGTAAAGGTGCACAGCTTAGGTATCTTGTCGGTGACACGAAAGCCGCTCACAAAACACCCGAGCCTCCTGTCATGGTATTTATACCTTAGCCCATTGTTCACACAAATATCGTCCTCGGTTACGTTGACCACGCATCTGTCCCGCCGGTGTGTAAGCTCATGAGGCTTGTTTTGCGAGAGGAGACCAATGCGTTGCGTAAAGTCAAATTGGACGAAGAAGGACGAAAGTCCATTGTAGTTCTCTAACAGGTAAGTTAATCGTGGCTGCTCCATTGACAGGTACTCAACCTTGAGCACATCAATTAGAAGGAACATCGTTGTGTCACGCCAATGTCCAAACCAGGATGGAATTCTCATCTCGAATACTGTGGACTGGGCTCCCATTGGGGAGCTCGGAAGGGGCCATTCATGAACTCGAATAGCGAGGTCATCGGCTTGTGATTTGTAGCTACACTTCTTGCAACCGATGTCGTCGTGGCGTTGTTCACGGAAATCATTGTATCGGTCAATAATGACTTCACGGGTATCGCATTCGATCGAGTCATGAAGCTTCATCAATGAGTCATACTGCTTCTTCTTTTGGCGAAGTTCCTCACGCTTTCGTCGTCGAGTTTCCGTGGCGTCCTGTTCGATCCGTTTAAGCAACTCTTGATGCTCAAGAGACTTCTCGAAATATCTGACAGAAAATGAATCTTGTTTCCCAAATTCTGAAAAAATATGCGGTGCATGGAATTTTACACGAGAACGGTGAAGAAGATAATCCTCTACGCGCAGCAGTCTTCTCATTTGAGATTTGAATGGCAGTGCTAGGGATGTAAAGAGCTCTCGTGGTATACCAGGGTCGTAGTCTTTGAGGAGTTCGCAGTTGTGGGTTGCAGATTCGTCGCAGGCGATCCAGATCTCAAGGATCGTAAGAAGCATTAGGGAAGTAGCTTCAGGATTGTCAGAGTAAAAACCGTGCGCAACATCATAATAGCTCCGAATCAAGCCGGCTAGTTTACCGCAGGTGGAACGGTCGCCCTGATTGGTTTTCAGCCACAAACTCAGATTACAGTCTACCCAGGCCTCGAGAGCCTTCAGCTCGTATGGTAGAAGGTCTGAATTTGAAGACCCAAAAAAGGTTGGTAGATCTTCTGCCGGATATTTGATCAGGCTGGATCCAGGCTCAAAAGTCCAAGCAGTTGTCTTTTCTTTGCGCTTATCCATCTTTTCGAGGTATTGATTCAACGCGGGAAGTGGGATGAATGTATCAGAACGAAAATCCAGCGTCCCCAGACGGGACAAATTACAGGGCGGCTTGGCGTGCTTCATAATACTCGACCATTTATCTTGAAGGATGTTGCAAGCGTTCTGCATATTTCTGCGAACAATTTTAAAGCCTGGAGCGTCGAACGATAGTTTGAGTTTCAGCAAACGCCGAGCAAGTTTGGCATTCATAGCGTAGGTGAGATCGCTCGGAACGCAATATTGATGAGACAGCTCAAGAATATGGCTCATAAGGAATACCATGAAGGGTTTGTAGATATCGCCTGACAGATGCGATGCGACATTTGCCCGAGATAATTCAAGCTGCATGGCAACGCGGATGAGCAACCACAGTGGTGATCTTCTCCAGGGCCGCACACTATCAAGCCAGAGGACCTCTTCTCTAGTATTCTTCCAAAGAAGGGGTACATCAACAGGTTTAGCAAAAGGCCGCAAGAAACCCAGAAAAAGCTCTGTGACTATCTTTGGATGCGTCGTGTCTCGCTCTTCATCGTGCATCTGCTCGGCTTTTCTGGCCCTGGGCTGGGTTCCCACCGCTGGCTGATGGCTCATTTTCGCCAGAGTTTGTGCTATGGTCGCTTGAAATTTCGGCTGCTCGAAGCTTTCATGATTGAGATGTAAAGCTCGTCCTGGAAAAGAGCGTCGAAGCCTGCCTTTCGTAGTGATTACAGCTTCGTTAAGAGGCGATAGTTCGAAGGCTTCTACACGGATCGAGTTGTCCAATTCACTGAACAGAAGGCCAGCATTCTGGGCTCGTAGATGCAGCGGAACCGTCCCTCCTGCATGTAAGTCAGCAAGAGCCAAAAACTCACGGATTTGTGTACTCACCTCTCTTGAAGAGATCTTTGAGGGCATTCCTGAGCTCGTTCTCGCCGACAGTTCCGGAATGGTGTACTGTCTTCAAGTTGGTTATCATGGAAATAACAGAATCAATGATGAGCTTCTGATCATTCTCAAGGTGAATTTTGAATTTCGAAAGGCTGTCAATGGTGATATCCACCAAGATAGCTTCATACTTTGTGTCGAAGTCATCTTCTTGAGGTAGCTTGGGTGGAAGAAACACATGGTGAATCAAGTACATGATCGCCCCCGAGGGCAAGTTGTTGTTCGCAGGCACATCCATTGCCGGAGTTGATGATGACAGCAGATTAGTTTCGCGATGGAGGAAGGAGAAATATGGATTGCGAAAAAGAGCACACGCAAAAGCTTGTATCGAGGCGACCAAGTCAAAGGTTTCGAATGATGCAGTGAGCCGTTCGCATCATCGGGAGTAGATCCTAGGGCAACGGGCGGCAACTCGACGACACATCGGATAGAGTGATGGCGTGGGTATTGTTGGATGAAGAAAGTATTTGGATGCAACTAGCGCGAGTGACTCTCAAAATTGAGGCCGTCTTCCTAGAGTAGTGCCGCTTCGCCTATCCTCGAGGAGGGAAAATGTCAATGCCAAAAATGAATGTCGACTCAAGCTCACATTTTATTTTTGCGAATGTCTCTCCTAGGCATAGAAACTCGAACTGTCAATTTGAATTTCACACCGAGGCCCTTTCAAGGATCAATCTTCGGCTAGTCACAGTTTTCTTGTTTGTTTGCCGCTGGTCCATATGTCCATATGCTCTCAGGAGCCCTCGAGCTTCCTGGAAACATGCATCTTTGTTTGAAGCTCAGCAGGTTGCCGCCTAGCCAGGGTCGGTCCATGGTGGCTGGACCAATGGACCTGCCACCCACTCATACATGTTGGCATATTCGCAAGGCTGAATGCCAAAATCCAACATAGAAAGCCTGACTGATACAAGAAGCTGAGGTGAAGAGTGAAGCTGAACGTCTTAACTTGAAGTCACTTTTGGAGTCGAGATTCGGGGAGCTAAAGGTAAGCTAGCCTAATATAGCTTAGTGTGAGGCGTTACTCGATGTGCGATCCCTTTTCTTAATTCACATCATTATCAGTAAGAACATAGCCCAGTATCACTTCATCATATTATTTAGTTAGATAAATCCAATATACCGAAGATTGTTGAGTTATTCTCATATTATCACTTAAATATCTAATCGCCGCCTACTTGATTCGGAGCAGTTGTGTCAAGTCCAGCTGCGATTGCATTCATCACTCGACAAAGAAGCAATATAATTTCAGTGTTTGCGATGAAGAAAGCAAAAGGGATATCTATTTAAGCCTCTTCCAAGCTTTTACTTCCTGTCCCACCATAATTTTAGCTTAATCATGTCTCCATATCGAGATAGTTTCTGTTCACGATTATTAGGAGCACGAGCCCGAGAGAGCTTTGGATTCTCGATGAGGTTTGGGAAGTCAAGATTATTGAAAGAAGAGGTAGCTAGGTTACCATCTTACTTCGGCAAAACATCAATATCTGGGAACGGATATACGAGTTAGGAAAGACAATGCCACTGCCCGGAATATGCATAGTTGTTTGGCAGTACCAGTGAGGGGCGGAGGATTTGATTTCTCAGAGTATTGACAAGACCCAGTTGGTGAAATATAAAGCAGAACTTGTTTTAGATGTTAGCCTCAGTCTCGCTGCGACTATTGGAATCAAGTAGATTCTTGCTGCATATCCCTTGTTTTCAAAGTCTAATTGTCTATTCTGACTTTGATATTCGTTGCGTCTCATCTGCATAAATGTTCTGGTTCTAGATCTACATTAGCTTTAAGCATTGTTAATTGTATATGTCTATAACCAAATAACAGGCCATCTGCACTGAATTTGTAAGAGGAAGTGAGAGGGCGTGGTCCTTGTCCCGACTTCAAAAGCTTTCGCTGCATATTAAAGAATGGAACGTGCGTGTTTTAAAAGGGCAATAGCGTGTCTCACTGATCTTTGCAGCATTTAAACTTGAGGTTAAGGACTCTGGTCACCACTTGATCAGAACAATCTTGTTTATCTCCATCTCTATCTCATACTGTGTGTTTACCCTTGCGAAGCTCGGATTCACTCTCGACCACGTTTCCAAGATTGACAGTAATCACCAATCTGGCAATCTTTTGACACCAAACAGATCAATTCTTGCAAGCTGGCTACTTCGATGGCACAGATCTAGATCTTGCATCTGGGGATACAAAAACTTGCGAGGATGCGGGGAGTCACACGTGACTGCGCGACCACTGTTAGTACCTACCCAGGTACTTCGAGGCTCAACAGAGCTGATCATTTTTGGTTTCTTTTATTCCAAAATAGCCACGATTTACATCGATGCTTTAAACATTTACTTATTTCATTCTCGTTTATCTTCTAGTAGTATCTCGTTGGAACACTTTCACGGCTATGCTATACCGGCTCTTGACTGGTGACTCGAACTGTACTGTACCAGCTGCTGGTCCGAAATTTTCTCTTCTAATGAAGAAACTTCAGGCATCTCATTCATTCTCAAGCATAAGAAGAGCAGATAAATTTCATTGTAATTCCGCAACCCGTATGGATGGTGATAAAGCCGAATCACCATTTAGGAGTCAGCATCGAATCGGCAGGATCTATCACAGAATGAACAAGTGGATGCTTCTCTAGACAGAATAACTGAAACTTCCTACAACGCAATAGTCGCAGTGTATATATAATGGTCTAGTCTTGATTAGTACTGAGTGTTGGTAGATGTTTGTGGAGATGGAAATGGGTGACTGAAGAATGAGGCTAGAGATGAGTATGAAGCCGCTATAGGTAGGTAAGCGACATAGTCATAAGAGACTATTTTAGTCGGCATAAATCTGACTTTTGTGGTAGTCACTTGCTATTTTCCATCACTACACGTTTGATTTATGGTTGAAACACACGAACAAGAGAACTCACTGCCTTACAAAAGACTTTTGAGAAAGTTTTGAATTCCGAAGGAAGTGCTCAAAGATTCCAAGATGGAGATATTCGAACTATATGCAAACTCCTGATTGTCGACTTATTAAGAGCATGAGGGGAAAAGTGGGGAGGCTTCTACATAGGTAGACCGGGAGAAAATCCCAATCATACCCTCTATCGACGAAACATCATCAGTAGAACTAGTATGGGACTCGGACAATAACCAAGATTTCTCCAGCAAAATGTGTTAACTAAAATAAATACCGACGATGGTCTACACTAACCAAACATAGCACCAGCACCAGATCATTAAATCCTTTATAAATAAGATATCGGGGTGTTTACCTAGGTAGTTGGGGAGAAGGGAAGAATGACACGTGACACACCCCACTCACCTGCATCTACCATATAGGCGAAGGCTGGGTGTGAATAGCAGTCCACGGACCATCCCTTACTGCTAGTCCGTCCAAAATTATTTGGATCGTCCAATAACCGTCCAAAATATTCAATAGTCCAATGCTTTGGACGGACGAGTTATATGGATAGTCCGCAAGCTTGGAGAGTCCGTAGACTCTTAAAACTTTAGATTATCTTGGTTTAATGGACTATTATAATATTTGGATTATCAAATTTGC
The DNA here is from genome assembly GCA_009613015.1 of Mollisiaceae sp. DMI_Dod_QoI. Lineage (NCBI taxonomy): Eukaryota > Fungi > Ascomycota > Leotiomycetes > Helotiales > Mollisiaceae > Mollisiaceae sp. DMI_Dod_QoI. The sequence continues at coordinate 678 of VXCB01000243.1, read as the reverse complement.
ATTTTACTATATTTGCAATGCGGCCGATATTATGCACGTCCTCGGTAAAACTCTCATTCTATAGGACTTTATCCTTTCTTTAAAATAACTTCAAAATCGATCGATTTATCGAAAATTAATCTTTATATACACCTTGCAAGTAATGCACGTGGTGTTGGGGACGGTATACTTAAGTGGGTAGTCCGAAGGTAGTGGCAAGAACACCAAAATCGAGTGCACGTAGCTTAGTAAGCACAATACTTGGACTATCCAATAATCGTCTAATAATCGTCCAAATCACTATCCAAGGATCGTCCAATGGACCGTCCAACGCATTTTGATCGTCCAAATTATTGGATAGTTCAAACCTTTGGATGGACAGTAGTTCCAAAAATTAGCTAAGATAGTCCAAAATCTAGATAGTCCATTGACTATCCGCGGAGAGTCATATCAACTGCGCTATCGCCTCTAAGGTAGGTGCACCCCCACGTGACACCCCTCCTCCTCACAACCCAACCCAAGTCCCGTCGTCTGGGGATGTTTTTGCCGCTTTAAACATAACCTCTCCTCCCGGCGAGCGGTTTATCGACCCCCCCTCCCTCGCTTAATAATTTCAGGGGGCAGAACCGAGTCTTTTTCTTATATGGGATTCACTATGAAAAAAGAGAATTCAGCTTATCGCAAATAATCTAGTAGAGA
>VXCB01000242.1:0-33646 GCA_009613015.1 Mollisiaceae sp. DMI_Dod_QoI | reverse complement strand
GAAATTGCTGCCAAATTCTTGACTATTCCAGTCACTACAATCCGGGATTGGTTGAAAGATCAGGAGAAGATACTCAACTCTCCTAAGAACTCAAGAAGCGTACGAAACTACTGGCTCCCATATTGGCTTGAAGTAGAGGATGAGCTTTTTAAAAAGTTTATTATTAGAAGGGCCGATAATAAGCTTGTAGAACAGCATTGGTTTTTGAAACAGGCTACCCTAATATTCAAAAAGCAATACCCTCTTTGGCCTACTGCCTTTACCTTCTCTCTTGGCTGGTTACAAGGCTTTCTACGTCGGAAAGGCATATTTTGGAGACGAATTACTCATCAGGCTACTAAGCTTCCAGTAGAGCATGAGCGATATATCAAGAACTTTTTGAGGCGAATCAGACGCGTCTCTATTCATCCAACAGCCGGTTTAGGACCTCAAAATCGATACCCAGTACATATGGTCATGAATTTCGACGAGACTCCTCTCCCCTTTGAGTTTTTAGACGGCTGTACCTATGCCTTTAAAGGGAGTAAGACAATAAGAGGCAAAACGAACCGCAATACTTGGACTAAGAGGAAAGCTACTCTCGTCTTATACTTCTTTGCTGACGGCTCTTGTACTCGAATTAAGCCAAAAATTATCTTCCACGGCGATTCTAACGATAAAACTGGCATTCAAGCTGCTGAAAGAGCCAAATACCATCCAGATATTACTGTTGAATTTAATAAAACTGCTTACAATACAAAGGAATTGATGTTTAAGTGGATTGAGGAGGAACTGGTGTCTTGTACTGGCGTTGCACGTGACAACCCTTTACTTCTAGTTATGGACTGTGCCGTATTCCATAAGACTGTTGATATTTTGAAGAAGCTTAAGGAGTTAGGCATTGACGTTGCAATGATTCCTCCTGGACTTACGAGTCTTCTGCAACCTGCAGATACTCATATGAACAAGCTATTTAAGTGTATCTTGAAGGAGGAGACTGAGATATACGTAGACGCAAGAGAGGAGCAATTTGGTTGCGTGGAGAAGTGGTCAGTTGGTGATAAGAGAGTTATGACTACTTATACTGTGGCGCGCATAGTTGAGAGAGTTCAAAAGTATAAATCCGATATCGTTATCAAGTCCTTTAAGGATACAGGGATATATATGGCTCCAGATAAGTCTGAAGATCATTTGATGAAGATAAAAGGATTTGAGGATAAGGTGATCGAATTGGGTGACTTGGAGTTTAGAGATAGAGAGATTGAAGGGTATGAGTATAGGCCGATTAAGCCTGATTTGCAGGACACTTTCGAGCTAGGGAGTGAGATTGAACAAACTATGGACTTCTCAGGGCTCTCTGTTTTGCAATTAAAGGATTGCTGTAAGAAGAGAGGAATTGCTGGGTACTCTAAATTAAAGAGGGCAGAGCTGAAGGATAAGTTGACAATTTGGCAGGATGCTTGGAACGCGGCTAATGCCGAGGCACTAGCAGTAGCTCAGCAAATGGAAGAATAAACTACGAATTTACTTGATAAGATTGCACGCGATTTAAAAAGGTGTGGTTGATTTATTTAAATTACAGGGAGAATAAGAGGTCCTGGTGGGTGCTGGTGGAAGCACTTAGTGTTTTCTGCCACCGCATACCAAAAACGGCTAGATCGAAAGCGACTTTCGTCAATTTATACGGTAGTTCTTCGAACCCCTTCCTATCACTCTTCACCCTTGTTTTATCACAAACTCACCATTTCCCCTCATAGGAGATGGCCGATCCAATATCGCCGCCGAGGTCATGATAAGCTCCAAGTGGGTCTCCTGCACGACGTGCTTACAAGGGGGAAGCATCGTGCTCGCACGCCATCAACTAGAAAAGTAAGAGCCGTGTCTATCATCCGAGTTCACTTACCATCGATCAAACTTTAAACCCATGTCATACCAGAAATTTTTCAACAATAAGACACTCTTTCTTAGACATATTAGTTCGCCGTACCCTCTGCAATGTTCTAGCCTAGCTCTGTCTCGTATCTTTTCTTCTCTGCTCTCGTTAAAGTCCAATTCCAATTCCTAAACATCATTACATCTTTCTCGAGTAATTGAGCAATAATGGCAGACCCAGAGCCAGAGTCAAAAGCTCCGGCAGTCGACACTGAGTTATCATCTGACAATGAAGCCCAAGCCGTCACTCACCAACCTCCTGTCATAAAACGTAAGTACACCTCCACCACAGCCAGAAGAATGGTCACTAATGAGATCTCACAGCAAAATGGTACCGCAGCACATTCTACAACGCCCTCATCCTCGGTATCTGTAACTTCCTCGCCCCAGGTATCTGGGGCGCTATGAACAGTCTCGGCGCTGGCGGCGAAGAAAAACCCTACCTGGTAAACGGCGCCAACGCACTAACCTTCTGCCTCATGGTGGTCTCCTGCTTCCTCTCCCCCATCCTCGTCCGCGCCATCGGCATTAAATACGCCCTGATCTTCGGCACCATGGGTTACGCCCCTTTCGCCGCTGGACTCTACACCAACAACCGATTCGGCACTTCCTGGTTCGTTCTTTTCGGCGCCGCACTGTGCGGTATCTCCGCTGGTGTGTTCTGGATGGCGGAAGCTGCCATCGCGCTTTCCTATCCAGAACCTTATAACCAAGGTCGTTTTCTAGGCTTTTGGCTCAGTTTCAGAGTTGGTGGACAAGTTCTTGGGGGTGCGATTAATCTGGGTTTGAATGCGAGTAATAATCAAGCGGGAAAGGTGTCGTATAATGTCTATCTAGCATTCATCGCGTTGCAAGCTCTTGGTCCATTTGCAGGACTCTTATTGAACAAGCCGGAGAAAGTCCAGAGAACGGATGGTGTCCCTGTCAAACTCGCTATTACGGGTAACGCGGGTGCGGAGCTGAAAGCGAATGCTAAGTTATTTTTCAGTAGGAATTTTCTGCTTATTGTTCCGTTGATAGCTCAAGGGGTGTATACGGAAGCGGTTATGTTTACGTTTGAGAGTTTGTGGTTTTCTGTTCGTGCGCGAGCTCTCGGTTCTTTCCTCTCTGGCATTGTGGCGATTATCGCAGGGAATCTTCTGGGTGCGTTTTTGGATCGCAAGCAGATCAGTCTCAAGTGGAGAGCGAGGGGTGCGTTTTTCGTCATTTTGGGTCTACAGGGTGTATGGTGGGTTTGGGCTACGGTATTGGTTACGGATTTTAGGAAGACGAAGCCGAGTTATGATTGGGTAGATGCTGGGTTTGGGAAAGGCTTCGCGTTGTTTTTGTTGTGGGTTGCGGGCTTTCAGTTGAATTATATGTATCTGTAAGTTTTTGTGGAGCCTGTAATTGGGATTTGGCTAACGAGGAGACAGGTATTTTGTGGTGGGAGAGCTGGCGAGGACGGATGCGGAGGTTATTCGTATTGCGGGATTACTGAGGGGTACGGAGTCGGCTGTTCAAGCTGTTAGCGTAAGTCATCCTCTAAGAAAATTTGGACTTGCTGACAAGATGTAGTATGGACTTAACAGCGTTCCTATTTTCGCAAGTGTGGGAGGGGTATACCTCAATTTCGGGCTCTGGGCATTAGCTCTCCTGCCCGGATGGATCATCGTCAAAGAAATCGGCGTAACACTAGGTGATAGGAAACTCGAAAGAGAGAGTTTGGCAGGAAGAGCGGACGCACGAGACACCGATGATAAGCAGTAGTGTCTAAACCAGGCTTATAGATACAACTAAAAGTCTTTTCCTACTTTCAATTGCATATATCTACAGATTCTAATTGTAACTTGGAAATCATGCCCAACAATCCTGTCTGAAAACACCTCCGAATATGGATACTTCTCTCTCCCAGTGGAGAGTTTGCATCTGACTCTAAAGCGAACATCGAGCTGGCTTGTTTTAGTCTAGTACCCAAGTGGTGGCAGCTTGCCCATCTATCCGATCTGCAACTTTCAATTATGTATACCTCACGCATCTTCAAATAATTCATTTAGGCAGAGAAGTACATTTAACTCGAGCTTTTTTCTTTCATCTACTAGCTAATGTTTTGCATTTCATCTTTACCGTAAACTTCCAAAATTCACTCACCTACCTTTCCATCGCCTCGGTCACAATGATGGCCAAATCCCCAATCCTTCCATCGAGCATTCACACTCGCCTGCAAGGACTCGGGGAAAGAGTCTTTAAAGGAAGCGAGCTCCCAGTGCTGTTCACCCTGGTATTCTTCCGGCATCAGAGCATCCGATACGACTTTCCCACCTGTGTCGGGCGAAGCAGTGCCGTGACTCCTGTCATGGGTTAGACATACTTCTATTTACTCGAAATTGCGAGTTGGGGTTTTGGAAAGACGTGGTCCGTATTCGTTGCAGACCTTCTCAATAGCAATTTCATAGAGAAATGTTACTTACATATATGGTATCAACGGGAACCCACGACAGTCATCATAGAACGTCTCATCAGTACCAGGACGGCAGCGAGTACTGAAGGCGAACATGATATCTTTCGAGTCATAGACGTCGATGTCCGGACCACAGAGTACAAGTCTGTGGATGGTATAGCCGGCCTTGTCATAGAAAACTAGGTCCCCGACCCTTTTCTGGAAGGCTTTGGCTGTTGTGTTCATAGCTGCAAGCTTTTGGATATCGACTTTCAGAGCGACCCAAGTCACCTGTGCCTCAAAAACTGCGAAAGTGTCGGTGATTGGGAGGCCGTTATCCTGACAAAGTCGGCGGATTTCTGCGGCGGCGAGTGGACCAAGGATTGTGTGAGTTTCGTCAGTCAGGCGTCCGCAGTTTGAGACTGGCTATTATGGGTTAGTTGTGTATTTCTGCAGCAAATGAGAGACGAAGATGACAAAACCTCGAGCCTTTCGGAATGAGGAGGTGAGACCGGAGGAAAGGTTGCTTACCATAATGGCATCGTTACGGTATGTGATAGCATTGACCTTGTACTTTGGCCAGTGCGCGTCATCACCTGGTATAATTTAGATTCAAAGCCGATTTTGAAGACGGTGTTGAGATAAGAAAACTCTTGATCACCCTGGACATTCAAATAAGAGAACTCACTCACCTAGAAGAACGTAGCCATGCATTTCGCCAAATGGCCCTTCCGGACCAACTTCGGTGGCTGAGAGTGTGCCTTCGAAGACAATTTCGGCATTGGCGGGGACAAGGAGGTCATTCGTTTCGCATTTGATGACATCTAAGGCACTTCCTGTCATGGAGCCTATGTAACCAGATTCCGTGACACCGTCAGGAATAGGCATGCTGGAGACCCTGGGAAACATTCCGAGTCAGTATGTTCGATATAACTTCCACTACCAAGCGCTCGAGTTTCTGTACCGAGGCTGGAACCAACCCGCACATCAGAGTGAACCCTTACATGATAGCAGCTGGTGGTACGCCCTATAGACAAAATCAGTGTGAAATTTAATATATAATTTGGGAGTCAAGGAGATGAGGAGCCGAGTTCGCAGTTCTCGCGAAGAATTCGGCTCTGAAAACCTCTTCAGATAAAGGAAAGCATTTCACATACAAAACATAGTGCCCATGGTACGTCTTTTCCCACCGCCTTCCATTTTTGATGAACCTGCCAGATATGCTGAGGCTCGATTACCAATCCGGTCAGATCTGATATATTTCGAAACGTCAGCGGTCATATTGTAGGATTCCAGTAATAAACCGGGCCTCTCTGCTGACAGCATGTTTGAACACATTGTAATACAGTTTATTCCACTGACTGTACGTACAATTGTACGATTGATAAGAAAGGTATCTAGGGAAACATCTTACGATCTTTGTCATGGACCATTGCTCGGGCGATTGACCAATTCGTCCATGATCCATCTGGGGTCTGCACTACGTGCATTCCATATGTTTGGACGTAGTTACCGCCATCCTTTTCTAACAGAAATAGGTTAGCTAGTACTCAAAGGATATGCTTTTATGAAAAGTCTTCGAGTTTCCCATTTTAGTGCTTGCTTAGCTTACGATGAAGGAATGGTGCCGGTAACTGCGTCAGGTCAAAGCTCCCATCAAGGATCTTGTTCTCCTTGACCGGTCCATCTTGCACAATGTTTGGTGGAATGGGTGTTTCGTGAGCGGCGGATAACACCTTGTCGAGGATGTCTTTCTCAGTCGCTGTTGGGGGGAGTGCCAAGTGACGTGCAATGCGTCCCCATTTCTGCCTTGGGTGTTTGCGCAGTGATCCGGGAGCCCCAAGAATCCTCCAGAGCCCATTCTTGGCCCCTTTGACATGGTTGAAGAGGGGGGCTTTGTCGTCGGTCTCGCATACCTTGCGAATAATTGCGCCGACCTCGAGATGAGGATCGATCACATCATTGATCTCGATTAGATCGCCATCCTGCTTCAGAGTTTCAACGAAGGTTCTGAAGTTCAGGTGTGGTTGAACCTGATTAGAGTGTGAAAGATGATGACTCTTATCTGGAGACATCGTGAAGTGAAATGATGATACTGCGGGCAAAAGAAAATCATGTAAGAGAGCTGCAATGCCCTCTTATCTAGTATACCGATGATGGAGAGCTATGAAGAGCCCGACGATCAATGTGAGACAGTTATCAATAGTGTACCTCGAACTGTAGGAAGGCGTTGCCGCCTGTCAACAGTTTTCGTCCTTCCGTGTACATGATCAGCGTTTGCGGCACACAGCTGTACTCCCGAGTAACTCGCTCGACAAACCAAACATCTTCATGACGGCTCGCAAAGAAGCTGATATCTATATCCTGTTGATTGTACCAGCTGAAGGTGCGGAGTAAAGCCTTGTCGAGGCGGCTGGTTATTCAAGGCAGCAGACCAGAAGAATTGTGTCTGTGAGACCTTTAAGCAAGCCGAGGGCACAATTACGACACTATTGTTACCACTCGCAGTCAATAAGAATTCAAAGTTGATATTTCATGCAACTTGTTTAATACAAATTAATGGATTAAGCTGTTCATTACTTCGCAGCACAATGATTAACAGTGTTACTCTTTGTGTATTCCACTCCACCTCTGAAAATCGCCAGTGTCGATATCAAAGAGGTCCAACAACCGACCAACCATTTGATCGATGATATCATCAATGGATGCTGGCTTGGTGTAGAACGCAGGTACTGTTGGACATATGATCGCCCCCGCTCTTGTGACACCCAGCATATTTTTCAAATGAATCTCATTCAGAGGCGTCTCCCTAATTGCCAAAACGAGTCGCCTCCGCTCTTTCAGCATGACGTCTGCTGCTCGAGATATCAAGTCATCCTAGATCCAAGATGTAAAGTCAGCACTGATTTTCATACTGCGGATTTGGTGGAGTTAAGCTGTCCCGGACCTGTGAGACATTCTTGCACGTCGAATCACAGCTTATTGTAGACTAGCAGAGGAGTGCGATGTCTCCGAGCTTGACTTACACCATACCCCGCATGTACAGCAGCCAAAGTCTTCATGCTGCAAGGCAAAATGATCATGCCATCCGCCTGGAACGAACCGCTCGAGATCGGAGCTGCCTGGTCACGATTGGAGTGAACATGATCGGCAAGGGCGCGAACGTTTGCAGGGGTATAATCGGTTTCGTATCGAATAGTGGCTTCGGCCTGTTGCCCAGAGTTTGGAATTAGCACCTCCGTTACTTGAATCTCCAATAAAGTCGAGGATAGCGTCCCACTAATGTCCACATATGCGTCTTTTTCTCATAACGAGCGCAAAACAAAATGCCAACTGACTGAAAAGAACGAAACGTACCCAATGACTGATGACGAGATGTGTTTCCACGTTGAGGCGACGTAGCACGGTGAGAAGTCTGATGCCAAGAATTGCACCCGTGGCTCCAGTCATTCCAATAACTATGCGCTTCCTTCGTCGTGCAACTACCGTAATACTACTATCCGTGCTTGTTGCTTCGAGCATACCGTTGGTCCTCTCAGCGTTGACTGCTGGAGCTGCCGTATGAAGCGTTCCTGGATCCTCGCTTGGCATTGAATCGGTGGCAAGTTATGATTCTGCGGTGTTTGGAAGTGAGAGACAAGCTATTGTGATGGAGTAATAGTAGAAGCTCCGCGGTCAAGCATACATTCTACTCGCATTTCTTCGGGGCTATATATGTCTGATATAACCGTTGTTGTGTAGCCTGGCTCCCGTCCTGTGCAATATGTGATCAGGTAATTTTTTAAACACAAATGGAACTTAAGAAAGAGGGCGTCAGCTGGACTCTAAGCGTCAGTAAGGTATGACAATGCTTTTCCCAAACTAGTTAAAACGTAAGAAGTTTCCTTCTGTATCGAGGCCTTTCTTTTAAAATACTAAGTATCTTATTTTATATTCTTGTGTTTGCTACCTAGCGGCCATAATAAGCTTTGACGTTGCAAATACATGTGTAATTACCGGAATGTAAAGCTGCTTTGACATACTTAAATATTATGAGGATAGTAATAAGAATAGCATATGCAACAATATGCTCCTAACTTATAACTTGCCCACAGCTCCCCTAATACAGCTCCTCACCTAGCGCACCTGCCGAAGCTCCCAAGGTGCTTGGCCCAAGCTAGTTTTTCATAATCTCACCGACGATCTCACCCAGTGCACTCCAAGCCTCTTCCACAATTTTCAAATCTGGATGTCCTAGATACAATCCGCTGTCAAATGCATGCTTCTTTCCTGGGACTGTAAACACCTGTGCAGACTCAGGACCTTGGTTCAAGTAAGTTCAACAGTCTGAATCTCTCCCAGTTTCATTTCTTCGTTATCTCTCAATGCAAGATAAACGCACGAAAGAAAAGAAAACTCACCAATGGCCCTGAAAGCATCCAAACTCACCTGATAAGGCGCCATATCATCTTCATCTCCATGCACAATAATCGTCTTGGGAAAGTCCTTCCAAGCCTCGTCACTCAAACTTTTATCTACTCCTCTCATCAAATCCGGGTAGAGGTTATTTTGCAATAGCCAGAAATACATCATATCCATCGGCATATTCTGTTTCTCTGCTTCTGTCTCTTCCGGTCTTTTCCATTCTGGGTCAGGGCTCAAATCTGCAAGTAGACAAGATGGGCCAAACTGATGCGTTGGAGTGGTGCAGCCAGAGTTTTCTGGCTCATCAAGGAAATGTTGAACTTGAGATTGGAGGAGAAGTTCAGGAGTGAGGAGTTTGTTGCTTCTGAACTATGGGTCGTCCGAAGTGGGGTTTCAATATTAAGCAAAAAGGGCAAGTGGACGAGGTTGAAGATGGTGGCCTGCTTGGTAAGTCCAGTATGCACCTAATCAAAGGGGATAGGGTCGTACTAGAGGGCGATTCTGCTCGATGGTGCTCAAGTTATGGCGCTGGGGCTGATAACTAGGGTATTGGAAATACGTTTTATGTTTGCGTTACGTCTTGAGGGGATATTCCATTGATGTGTGAATTATATCAAGACAAATTTCTTCAACTCAAGCTTCTGTTGCTCAAGTTCCTCCAATGCCTCTCCATGCATATAGCCATCAATGTACGCGTCACCAATAACTTCAAATCTCTCGCCGCCATCCCCATTGGCGGGAGTAGCAATTGGCCTCACAACAACTGGGGTCGCGCACCCAAGGAATATGCAGACTTTACATCCTACGACTACCTGGTTGAGTCCCGATCCCTGCAACCCGTTTTCACAAATGAAGAACCGACGAGATGCCAGTATAGTTTTGAAATCGCTAAGCATAACGTTACCCCATGTTTCGAGGTAGTCATTGGTGAATTCGTGAGAGATAGATTCTGCAAGCTCTTTCGAAGGCTGACCAAGGTTTCCGAATCCTTTCTGGCCAGCTAAATGCCCAAAGGTTCCAAGCATAGTACGTCGTGCATCGTCGTCAGACCCATCCGCAAGAAGCTCGACTTCTCTTAGAATTCGTCCGCAAGTAAAGGTCTTACAGAATGTTAGGAGCTTGGAAAGCGGCACCTCTTCGGGTGGTCCAATGAGCAGGCGCGATCGGTGAAAATCCTCGAGGAGATCAAACGACTCCGCCAGATCTCCGGGATTCAGACGATCTACTACCGAAGAGACGGTCCCAAGATACATTCCTTCGACGGTCAGACTTCTTCCATCCTGCCCGAATGTAACTCGTGCCTCGCTGGATCTGGCAGCTTCCATTTCCCCAGTCGAGCCATCTAGGAGACAACTCGTGTAAGCATCTACCCAGTCGATCACCCAACTTGGCAGACCAAGGTTGCTTCTTTGTGTGCATTGCATTCCGCAAATAATGTCCAGTCTTTTGGTGCTTTGGATGATGTACGTGGTGGTATCAATATATACTTGCTGGACTCCTCGGCTGTAATCGATTACGATTCGCGGATCATCTCTTGCGCTTGTGATTCCCAATATCGCATACACTTTGTCTTCAGCCAAGGAGGATACCTTAGTGCAGTGCCACCGCAAGGCTTCGAATAGTGAAGGCTCTTGGCTCCCAATATGGGATAAGAGGCCTCGTGGACCTTCGTACCACACATCGGAAGGAAAGTCTGATAAGCATGGCTCATCTCTGGCTAGTTTCCAGAGAAGACCTTGATTAGAGTTGATGATGTTTTGAGCTTGGAGTAGTTTCGTCCACAGGATGAAATCCTCCCCACACATAATTTCAGCACGCCTCGCCGAATTTACCTCTTGGACTACCCATACTCTGCTCCAGTATGGTCGCGTTAATAAGAGATCGAAAGCAACAAAGTGCTTCGTTCGATCCGGGCTACTCATCCAGGCACTACTGTCCTGCCCCGTTTCCTCCAGAGATACAAGCTCTTCAGCCAACTCAAAGGCCAAATGACTATCCTCTGCAGCTTCACCGAGTGATATCATGACACACTCCGCTTGCTCGTAGATAGAACGCATCTTCTTCACTTGATGATTTCGCTCTTGTGGGTCTTCCTGATTGATACACAAGGCATCGATCCAGACGTATGAATAATGCTTTGTCCGATCTTGCCAAGAGATAAGCTGTCGCAGTGCTTCATCAAGATTCCTTGTCACCCTGTAATAGTAGCCGTTAAGCATTATATATTTAGGATCACACCAGTCTCCCCAGTGGTATGACAAGGCTTTGTAGTTTGGACGATCATCCAATGAGAAAGTGTGGATCTCAGCGTGGATCTGAATTTGTTGTTCCCTGCACGAAGTGGGAATGCTGATCTGCAAGAGACGGATTTCGTTTTGAAAGGGATTTAATGCCTGATATATGATCGGAGCGGGTGAAATGAAATCATGATATGGTTCTCCGCCCCCGGATTCCCTGTCGGTGTTGGAGCTAACTCCGCGTCCTGGCCAGACAGCAGCATAAGGAGTCAGCCTCGACCCTTTCTTGGCTTGTCCAACTGGTATACTGCTTTCTCGACTATAAGACGTCATTATCGGGTTTCTGTTACTGAATACTATCATCTTCTCGTAGGAATGTTAAAGGATGCTCAAATGAGGCAGTTGTAATTTTTAGTGAGGCTCCGAGATACAAAATCAAATGAAGTCGGGTTAAGGAGTATGCTCGCCCGGCTCTAAACCTAAAATGTACTAGTGCTGTAACTACATAATCTACTTCTTTCGGTATTTTCGTTAGCTTGTATTAAATTTTATCAAAATCAAAAATAATTTCTTTATTTATTCTGTTTTAAAAATAGTTCAAAGTATAAATATTAGGAGATAACTAATTATACTAGTAAGGAGGTAAATAGTTTTTAAGTTATTAATATTTTCAAGTCGATAATTATCGGGATGAACGAATATTATATAAACTGGCAGGACTAGCATTCGGAAGCATAATGCAATGCTAGAGTTACTATTCATGTGAATACCATACGACTAGTCGTTTACCCTATGAAACCAATAATAATAAATTAATTAATTATTCGAGAATTAGGGAATTATTCTAAATATATAAAAGGTAACGAAATAACTAACATGTATTGTTTTTGGACCTATTAGTACCCCAAAATCTCATTTGTGTCCACTATTCTCGAGATCTTCCCCGATTATGTCCCCGCTACGAGAAGAAAGCCTGATGATCCGCAGCAACCTGTCCCGAGAGCGCAAAGCCTCGCCACGTGATCTAACCGAGCCGAAAGGGGAGGGGCTGTGCTCTGCCGTGCCGACAAACACCAATTGACCCCTTATAATCCTCCTTTCGCTCTAAAAACTTAATCTCTAATCCGACCTCTGACATCAACATGTCAAACCCCACATCATCAGAACTCTCATCAGCACTCACTACGATCACGAAACACAATCACAAACCCCTAAGCGAACTCACCCTTTCATCACCATCCCCGCTCTCCTTCAAAGCCCTGACATCTCACGCTCGCGATATAACGTTTCGCGAATATGCGAACGAGCCCGTACTTTTCACTGTCTCGGTGCCAGATAGTAATCCATCACCTATTACTCTGCTTTTAAAATCAAATCCTTCATCACAGGCAAAGTCTCCAACAGCAAAAACCACAGTTATAGCACAATGTGTTCCTCATGGACTTAGCGCCAAACCTAAGAAGTGGGATGTTATAGTTCCTATCACGGAGAGGGAAGAAGTAGATGATTCTGGGAGAAAGGGGAGCATGGATGAGACGAGGGAAGTGAAGAGTGCGCTGGAGAAAGTTGGGAAAGATACCTACGAGCTCTCCGTTCCTTGGCTCCGCCTCCCTCCTCCCGATATACCAGGTTCAAAACTAGCACCTCGATTCCAGTGGCTCCGCACCACCCGAGAAACGCACAGCAAACGACCACCCACTACCTTCTCTAGCCCAGACTGGAAACTCGTTAACCCACTCACGTCTGAAGTGCACGCTGTGTTCGTTGAGCGATGGGGCGCTACTGAGCGTGGCTCGTTGCAGTTTAGAAGGAGTTTTTGGAAGGAGGGACAAGGGAGGGAGTGGGAGGTGAGTGTTGTGATTAGTGTTGGATTGCTGGTTGAGGAGGAGAGGAGGAGGAAGATTAGGAGGGGGAATTTTGCGATGGGGTTTGCGAGGAGCGGTGGAGGTGGAGTTGTTTAGAGGCTTGAGGTAGTAGGGAGGGATAGAAATGGACGTGGGGCGAGAAAAGTGGACTAACTTAGAAAAATTTCATTTCTATAAATCATGTGTAAATTTTGAGATGCGCTATACATACCGTTGCAACACTACTTTCGTATTTCTCGTCAATAGTGCTTGCCTAAGTCCCTAGCATCACTTAATTCTTGATAACAGGGAGCAACAAAAACGACTCCCTTTCTCCACCCGTCCACACTGTCGTCTCCGCATTCCCTGCAAACACTGCAGCTGATCTATCCCTCTCATGCGTATGTAAAAAGGGTCCGCTCCCTTTGTTAAATATCTGGCCCTCCTCTCTCTCAAAGTCCCTCCCGCTAATCCTCAACACCAAGGTGAATCCTGCCGGAAGCACAATACACGTGGGCCATATCTCCACATCAACCTTATACACCTTCCCCTGTTCCAAGGGCTGGATTTCATCATGTGTATGATATGGACGATAGGGAAGGGATAGTTGAGGGTCCAGTTTTCGATGTGAAGCTCGAAGCCAACCTTGGGCGAGCGGGGTGTGGGTATCTAACGTGCCTTGGAAAGTGACTTCTTGACCGGAAGGAGAGAACGCTTGGAGAGTTAAGAAGAGATCGACATCGGTAGTTGAGGAGGAAATGAAGAGTTTTGCTGCTAGGGGACCAGTGATCTCTGTTTCTTGCTCGAGTGGTGGGGATGTAAATGTTAAGGACTCGTTGGTTGCGGAGAAAGTTATGTTGCTTTCTTGTGCTAAGGGTTCCCAGGAGAGGGATTTGGAAGAAGCGCAGAGGTAGCTTTTTGTCCAGTGTGTAGATTCCAGAGGCCAAGAGGGCTCTTTGCGGAGGGGAAAGGTGGTGCTAAATGGTTTTCGCACATGTAGGAGGACAGAAGGTTCAAGATCCCAGCCATTGGACATTCCTTTGAGAAAATGGTCGAGGAAACGCTTCTGCATCTCCATTGGCTTTTGGAGGTAGAACCACTCTTCGTGTCTTCCGGGGTGGATTTCTAGCCATTTCTGAGCCGATGCAGCTTGAGTGAATGCTTCGAAGTTCCCTCGAGGGTGGAGACCAAATCCGGCAATATTGGCTGCGCTGAGGAAGGGTACGGTGACTTTGGACCAATCGGCTGAGCGATCGCGGTAGAATTGGCTATCCAAAGAAAGTTCAATGACATCTCCTACGGGATCAGTTCGGTTTGCAAGTAATTCCTGTTCAGAAAGCTTCTCGGGGCCAGTCGCCAGCTGGTGCATCCATGGGTCTGTTTTACCCTTCTCGTTTCCATGCTGATTAGAAAGGACCTGACGCTCATACCAAGCTTCCATGAAACCATTCGAAACAATACCTCCGTGACGTGTTACATCACGGTAATAGTCTGCTGCACCTTCCCATGGTATAATTGCCGCCAGATGAGGTGGCTGAAGGGAAGCAACAAGCCACTGAGTGATGGCATAGTAGGATATTCCGAGTAGGCCGACTTTCCCATTGCTCCAGCTCTGGACTCCAGCCCACTCAATAGCGTCGTAGAAATCTTTGATTTCTCGCGGAGAAAAGATGTCGAGGAAACCTGGAGTTCTTCCTGTCCCGCGAGAATCAACACGAATGCAAACGTAGCCCCAGCTTGTCCAAATCTCTGGATCGACGGTCTCCCAAGTCATGTATGATCTTGTTGAATTGGGCAGGATGCCAGGGTGGGTTTTTAAGAGCCATTCCCAGTGCGCAGCGTAGCCATCTTTATACTCCACTCCTTTTCCGTATGGACCCTGGGTCATGATAATTGGAGCTGGCTGCTCATTGTCAGGTCTGAAAATATCAGCGCGGAGCATGAGCCCGTCATCTGCTGGAATTTCAACATCTCGTTCGATAATCATCTCTTCTGTTTTATGATTTTGGGACTGATAAATGTAAGGTTATCAGCTTTTGAGCTTTGCGGTGTGATCTAGTACGTGACTGTAGACCTCTAGTGATCACTAACTTATGTTTAACAGTATGATTTATGAGACAGGGTGTTGGTGAATTAGAAATGGGTAGTTTCAATCGCTCATATTGTTCTTATATGTCATAATATCTTCGGCCTTACGGAGAAATACGACTGCGAATACAGAACTCGGCACACCGAAAGAAGCCGAAGGCTTCACAGATTTAGAGATAGGCGCAACTTTCTCTTACAATTCGATACTTGGAGCTGCATTTGTATGTCATCGTAAAGACAGGGTGGTCTGATGTTCTGTGGCATGACAGAGTGCTGCAGTGTCTCGGATAGTTCGGGATGTGGCGCTGGAGGGGTAACTCGCCTGGAACTCCAGTGAGCTACAAGCCTTTTAGTGACCTGCACGAACGGGATTTAGTGGTTCCAGAAGCTACGAATTAGCGAATGGAGAGGCCCTGAACGCGTTGCGTCAGCGTGCATATACACAGTACACTAATGAGTGACACCTTAAACCCCGTAGAGACAACTTTCAAGCCCGAAACCATCGCATCCATCAATCAACATCAACATCAATATCTACAGATCTTCTCTCACCAACCCAGCATCAGCCAAAACATTCGACGGCGCATTCGCGGCCAACGCATTCAACCACGCACCCAACCTCGCCCCCGCTTTCCCAATCAATTCCTCTACAATCGGGACCGCTTTCTTGAAATACGCCTGACTGAGATCATTGCTCCCCAATCAGTCAATACTCTCCTTCATCACGTACTTACAAACCCAGGTATTGTTCTCTTGAGCCCAAGCTCAGATACACTCAGCGAGGTTGGTGATGTCCGTACACTCTTCTTTCATGGAGACTCCCGTCTGCGAGTTTAAATTGAACAACTTATCCGCCCATGATGCACCGGCGCTCTTCTCTTCCTCATGCGTAGCCGCATTCTTGATACCCGCTATTTTATGCGGGGTATATTTATCCCAAACCTGCAGATTGTTACTCGCGCAAGCGTGGGCAAAGCAGACTCTGATCTCGTTACCGCCGCGATAGGCATCTTCGATGTGTAGCGGTTGGTGGATGTCACCAATGAGGTGCATCATGAACATGAGGGCTTCGCGACGAGTGTTGGCATCGGTTCAGGGGTCGAGGAAGACCGAGGTTTGTTTCGTGATAGCGGTTATGATGCAGCCGTCTTTGCCTTGAGCTGCGCAGTCTTGAGGGTTTTGGACGCTGTCTTGGGCGCCTGGGGTCTGAGGTTAGCAAAAGTGCATTGTCAACAGAGTTGTTGGACGTGCCGATATAATGCCATTCTTTTGTTTGTGGTCGCTTGCGCTTGATAGTATCAGCCCAAGTAGCGGCATCAGAAAAGTCGAGTTCTGCAAGATGCTGTCGAGGACTTGTTGCGTGTCTGGAGTAATGTACTTCTGAGCAAGAAGGGCTATAGTTCGGTGTCCAAGATCACCCCAGCCAATGACTTGGGTAATTATAGATAATGCGATAATGAGAGGGACGAAGAGCTGTATCTTGAAGTTCGTTGCGTATGAAATCAATAGTTATTTGTGTTAGTGTGTTGCTGTTCGCGGGTTCATCTCTCGGGAGAGGGGTGAGCTCAGCTATATCATACCAAAGCTCCCATCAGACCCTCGTAGGGCTGACACACGGGGTGTACGACTATGTCTCACACCTTAGATCTGTTAATAGCTGTTGATAACTGGGTCTAGTCGGACGAATAATGGCTCAATTAGGTTCCACGTGTGGGGTAATCGAAGTTAGACAGAATAGAGCAAGGGAATCTCGCAAAGTTAAAGTTCAGCTGGACGTATGATAGCGGGAAGCTGCGACACCTGCCGTATTACATCTCACGATGCCATGTCTTGGCAACATACTTGTGTGATTTTGTACAACATCATGGCTTGCCAAGATTGTGAGCTGACAAGAGAATTCTTCCAAAGTATCCAGCAAAATGTTTTCTTGAAAAGTTTCCAAGACTTTCGGCACATGCCATTTCTTCAAGAGTCGATGTCATCTACTGTGAATCTTGAGAAATCTTGCTCCAGCAACTAGCCTCCCAATGATATCCCTTTCAGAATCTCTTCTATCCAATCCTCAGGCACATTCTTCAACAGCATGTGCTCTCTCAGTTCTTGAAGAGGCACGCCCTCTCCTGCTTTTTTCATCATAGATTTTCTCCAGCTGGTAATACCTTCCTCGCGATCTTGTTTCATTGATTCCGGCACCTGCTGTTTCCCGGTCCACGCCGCAGAGGGTCCCGGAGGCGGTTTTTCGGCACCTGTGTCTCCTGTAGCAGTGTTGTTGCAAGTCACAAGACTTGGAAGATCCTCATCCTGGCCTATTTCTGTGCGCTCTTCTGGGCCAGATGCGCTGCTTGTAGCTGCGGCGCCTTGTGCATCCACCTTGCTCTGATTTGCTTGACTTTCACGAAGCACTCTGGCGACTTGTTCAGCTTCTGCGGTCGTAAGGCTGTTCTTCAAGGCTTCCTGGAATTCCCGATCTGACTTCTCATTGGCTGTTTCCACTGGAGTCTTCGCAAATGAGACTTGTTGACTGCTATCATTCGCTAGTGCCTTTGGCTGGCCCTTGGGTGTATGTGCCAGGGCATGGACATCATTGCCAACCGTGCTGCAGTGCGTGGTCGACTGTGAGGGTGACAATTTCGCGACTCCTTTACTTTTCTTCAATATCCCCCTACGAGTTTGTTGTTTCTCCCGTTTTACTGCTGCTGCAGCCATCTTCTCTCGTATCATTCTCCGCTCTTCGGTATCAGACCCAGCAACCTGATTGTCGTCGGCATGGTGAGATATGGAGTCGTTCCGTGTTCGCTCTTCACTCTCTCTTCCTTTTCCAGCCCCGCCTCCACCGTCAGCAGATGTCCCTTCTTCCTCGCCCAAGCTCGGACTCTCTTGATCTTCATCAACTGGGCTATTGCAATCCTTCTGCTCCTTCCTCCTCCTTTTCTCTTCTTCCGCAAGATTAATTTCAATCGCACGCTTCACTTGCTGGTCTTCCTCTTCATCAGTCTTCGCAATCATGTCCCCTGAGTACGCACCATTCCCAAACCCTCTGTTATCGTTAACTTCTGCCTGCTCATTCCATGATGATGCAACATGAGGATTATCCATCACCCATTGATCCTCGTTCCACGAAGTATTCTTATCCCAATCAGGTTCCTCATCCTCATTTTCTTTTCCTTTTCCATCTCCAGTGGTTTGATCCGCAGCAGCACCGTCTTTGTTACACTTGCAGTTGCAGTCACAACTGCCCTTGCATTCACAAGACTTCATCATCTCGCACGTCTTCCTCAACTTCTCAAGACTCTGCTGCATTCCGACCATGTAAGCTTGCAGGTCTACCATCCAGTGCCGAACAGCGCGTGGTACGTTCGATAGGTTCCAGGGGAGTACTGGTGGGGGCTCAAATGGGTCAATGGTGCTGATTTCGGCTTCGACTTCTGGAGTAGGGTTGTTAGGTATGGTGGGTCTTTCGGCTTGCTGTGGTGGGACTGCCCAGTCGGTGACTATGATAGCAGGGATGGAGGTTGGGGCGGTGTTCTCGTCAGGTTTCGTGGTCGTGCGGCCTGCATCGGTCTTGAAGTTGGGAGAAGATGCTGTTGGATCGAAAGTTTTGTCTTTGCTCATTCCGGCACTCTCGTATGTATCTGGGTCCTCCAATTCTGGCATGTCGTTCTCAGAGGAGAAGGGATGGCTTTTGTTGTCGTTCTCCTCATTATCCTGGGCATCCTCGGGTTCCTCCGCAACATGCTGACGTCCTGTGCTTGTAAATTCGAGCACAGTAGAAGCATCACCGCCCCCAACATTCAGAATGGTATGATCCTCATCATCCTTGGTTTGGATCTCATCATCAACTTCTTTACTCCCTTGTTGCAAGACTTCCGCTTCCTCTTCGAGTGCCACGTTCATCAGCCGGGTTGTGATATCAACAGCTGAGGTCGAGTGATCAGTTGCTTCGTCGTTTGCACTTCCCCCCTCATTCAACTCCTTGATCTCATCAACTCCCTCTGTCTTTCGAGAGTCAAGCTCAACCTCATCTTCGTCCAGATCCTCTTCCCTCTCGCTGGCGCCTTCAGCCTCTTCCCGTTCTAGGTTTGTAGGTTTGATCATGGTTGCGGCTGAGGGAGTCTCTTCATGGACTTGGGTAGCTCCTCCAACTCTCTCGTCGTCCATCTCAACTTCCGTGCTCTCATCCCCCTCATTCAATTCCCCGACTAGCTGATCCTTCTCAATCTCCTTGGATTCTATAACTTCCTCATCTCCCCCATCGTCCATCTGCACGACATCCTCTTCAAGTCGTTGACCTTCGGTCGGCGTAGGGTTGATTGGAGGTTCTTCGTCAATGGATTCGGTAGCTATTTGTTCAGCTGTGTTGTCCTCAGGGCTTTCTTCCAATTGCTGAGAATTATGGAACGAATGGTGAGCATGGATTGTGATCTCAGATTCAGTCTTCGAGGCGTCTTCTTCTTCCACATTCTTCACATAGAGAATTTCCTCGGGAGGCGGCTGTTGTGGTAGTCTTGGCTTGGTAGAAGGTTCTTGGCGTAAGTGCTCCGTTCCAGACGTAGTGTTCATGTCATGTTCATCTTCGTCACCCTTGTCCTCGTGACTTGCTTCTTCGCTCTTCACAGGAATATTGGGATCATCTAGATGATCAAGCTGCCCAGTATCTGAGGTATCGGGATTGGGTTTTGAATCCATATCTGGCGATGATACCTTTCTAGAAGAGAGAGAGGAGATGGATGTCTGTTTAAGTAGATTGCTAGATAAGCGGGTAGTTTCTCAATGAACTTTCTCTTTCAAAGGATGAATAAGCTAAGAGCGACTGATCGGCTCATTTTTGATTCTAGAATTTCTGGATTGCGTGCAGTTTCATTGGAAGTTGTGAAGACAGATTGAGGGATTAGATATGTGAAAGGAGAATATGAACAACTATTCTGTTAAATAAATCCTAGGCAAAGAAGCAGTGGTTATCCATCTAGTAAAATGTATTTTCTTTGTGACCTTGCAATCTTCCTTACACATACTAGGCATCTGTAGAGTCTGCTAGTTGTGGCCTGATCAAAGACAGTGCAGGTCCCACCAGATGTTGACTACCAGTAATCAAAGCCTGCACTCCGCCCTGCTCTTTCCCAATTTGCCTTGCTGCTTCTAATGCACCTTCAATTGTCTGTTCAATGATGATCTCTGCATCTGGTTGAACTTGCTTCCACGTCTCTGTGTACACCTTTTGTAGACTTGCGAGATCGAATTGCTTCTCGCTCCTTCCAGCCATAGAATCTTTGTCCCTCCTGTAAGTAGTGAAAATCACGTGCTTGATATTTCCTCCTAATGCCCTTGCTAAGCACTCAACTACAGGCCCACCTTCTCGCACCTTTGTGATTTGAGCGAAGATCAGAATCTTAGCGCCGGTAGAAGAAGATGGTTTCACGTTCTCGAGGAACCATTCTGCTGCTTTGGTGAGGCTGATATCATTATGTGCTCCGTCCAGATACCAGGTATTCGGGCCCTCGATCTCGATCTGGAACCGTCCCGGCCAGGACCATTGCTTGATCCCTTCAATTATATCGTAGTCGCTGAGCTTGGACGGCTTCTCACCAGCTGTTTGTTCGAGGAATGCTCGTGCTGCTGAAATGGCTACTGAGCAATTCGTACGCAAGACATCGGGCTTGAGCTGCTTTGCTTCGTCTGGTAAGACGGGATCCTTATCTGCGAACTCTAAACTGGCGCTTTTCTCCACTGCGCGGTTCTGAAGCATAGAGACGGCCTCAGGGACAGCTGGAGCCGAGACAGCTCGCGCTCCAGGCTTGAAAATTCCAGCTTTGTGCCACGCTATACTTTCCAGTGAAGAACCAAGTTGCTGAACATGGTCGAGACCAAGGGTAGTTACACATGTGACGAGTGGTTTTTCGACGACATTTGTCGAATCGTATTCACCCCCGTGATGAGTTTCGATGATTGCTGCATCCACGCCTTCTCGTATAAATGCGTGGAGGGCGAAAATGAAGTATAGTTGAAGATAGCGCGGTCTTCTCCCTTCGCCTTTTGAAAGGATATCTTCGACTTCGAAGAAGTATTTTGTGAAAAGATTACGGGAAAGTGGTGCAAAGTTGATGCGTATCCGCTCTTCTGGGTGAATTAGATGGGGTGATGTATAGAGTCCAGTCTTTTTTGGGAATCCAGTCCTCTTGCCATGAGTTCGTAGGAAGGACTCGATGAATGCGCACGTGCTGCCCTTTCCTTTCGTGCCGGCGACGTGTATGACATTCAGTCGATTTATATCCTCAGCCTATCGATGTCAGCATGATTCAATTTTATGAGCATTGAGAGTACCGAATGTCCCAGTTCACCTAGCCATTCTTTCATCCCATAAATGCTTGGCACGCCTGTCAATTGCGCCTCGCCTCTCAAACTTGGCATCGATCTTATGCCAGGCGTAGGTTTGCCCGGGACGCTTGACCTCTGCTGCCGGATCCGGGCTTTGGTGAGCTCGACAGCTCTCTGTTTGTGTTAGAGATGTTGATACAGATTTCCCATCATAGACTACCTTATAGCTCCTGTCTATCACAGGCATTTCCTGGTCTTCGTCCATCATTAGTTGCTGATGATCTCACGAGAGGACGAAGAAAAGGGAGGTGAGGTGAGGGAAGAGATAGCGGACGGTTTCATACATGTACCAGGTGCGCGGACGTCATGCAAGTCAGTTCAACTCCGGGACTACTCAAAGTCATCTCTCTCACCGAGATTGAGTGTTCGGCGTCTCCATGAATCACTGAGGCAAAATTTTGGGCGGCCTTGAAGGTGCTCAGCTGCTTTGCATTTGATGTTCCACTTGGCATGGCCAAGCTTTGTGGCGAAGGTGGCTGATGAAGTGCGGAATGCCTCTACTCCTAATTTGGAAAGCGGGAAGTTCTGGCAGAATATCTTTTCGACTCCATGGTTCTTCTCTTTTCTTTGCTATATATACTCTATTTTACCCATTTCCCCAAATTTCTAATTGAGAGCGTCTCTCGTGTGGCTATGTCTTTCATCTCGCATATATCTATAGCTCCGTGACCAAAAGGCGGCTACAAATATGGAAAGATGTTTCTCTGCTAGGCCTTCGGTCAGGCCGGACAGCAGACAACATTACTATGACTGAATTCAAATTAATGCTCTAGAGACTTTATCAAATATCCCAAGACGTATTCTCGAATCTAAATTCGCTGCCGCAGTAATTATAAGTTGCGATCACTAATTTCTACGCTCAGCCTGCCTTTTACATCATGCCTAGGTATTTGAACCTCGGCATCTACCTGGGTAGTGCTTATGTATCGGACGACAATATTAGGCTTACAGTTTCCTGCGACCAAAGTCACCACTTCTTTAAATCAAAATGCCTGATACAAAACAGAACTCTTTTCGCATTATAATAATTGGTGGAGGTGTGGCGGGACTCGCAGCCTCCATCGACCTCCGTCGGAAAGGCCACCACGTGATTGTCCTCGAAAGGACCTCATCCCTTCAAACCCTTGGCGGAAGTCTCCTGATTCCACCTAGTGCAGCGCGCGTGCTCGATAGCTATGGACTCTGGGACACATTCAAAAAATCGGAGAATATTCCGCCTGGAAATACGACTTTTAGGTATGAGGATGGGAGTGTTCTTGAAGAGGTGAGCTATGATGCGATGGAAAGGACGTTTCGATATCCGTATGCTTGAGCTTTTATGAACCGTCATAAATGATGGCTGATGCAAAGTTTAGGATCATAGCGATTCCGAGGGCGAGATACCAAAAATTGCTTTATGAAGCTGCGTTGAAAGCTGGTGTAGAGGTGAGACTTTCGAGTGGAGTCAAAAAGATTGATGCGAGTGCTCCTGCTGTGGTATTGGTGAATGGAGAAAAAGTTGAAGGAGATATCATCATTGGAGCTGACGGTAAGTAGACAAGGAGAGAGTAGATACTACAGTAAACTAAAATGAGCAGGTATCAAATCGAATGTTCGAGCTGCGATTTTGGGTGAAAAGGACGTGCAACCCATACCTGAAAGTGTAGCCTACCATTGCAACATATCTGGAGATGATATGAGAAGTCACCCTCTGACGGCTCCACTTATGGAGGCTGGTGCGATCCACAGTACGGAGTACGTAGAATCAATGTCGACATGGAAAGCTGACACCGATTGCAGGTTGGTATGGCCCGGGACGTCAAATGATTTGTGGCTCTGACAGCTCCGGTTCCTCTTATGGAATGACTCTGATATTCTATCCCACCTCCTCTAATAGAACAACAAATTCTGTTGATGTTCTAGCAGCCAACTCAAGCAGCTCCTACACAAAAGGCTCTATCCAATCCATGCGGGATATCGTGAGCATGTTCGAACCCCGAGTGCGAAAATTCATTGAATTAGTTAAACCTGATGATTGTTTTCTGTGGAAGATTGCCTATCTACCCAGTTTGCCATCATGGGTCAGTGAAAGTGGAAAGGTGACTGTTTTAGGTGATGCGGCCCATGCCATGGTGCCGCATCTGGGAATGGTATCTCTTTCCCTGATTACGAGCTCTTTTATTCACTTTCTGGTATGAAGCTGATGAGAATTGGCCAGGGAGCAGCAACAGCCGTCGAAGACGGTGGCGTTCTTGCCGAATGTCTAGCTCGCGCTAAGTCATCAGCAGATATCCCAACGGCGCTGCAAACCTACGAAAAGATTCGAAGACCGAGAACAGAACGCATCCAGGCCGCAGCACTGGTGACCGGGAGGTATAAAGTCATGGTCGATGGGCCAGAGCAGCGGAAGCGTGATTGGAAGATGGCAGAGAGAATGGATGTTAAAAATCTGAAATATGAGTACTGGAAAGCGGGTGGAGGACTGGAGTGGCTGTATGGGTATGATTTTGTTAATGCTGTGAGTTTTGTCATCCTCACTTCTGTACTTGTGTGCGAGTTTGGAAGGGTCCTGATTATTGACTAGGCAAATGAGGAGCTTGATAAAGACTTCGGGGTGGAAGGAGGTGAGAAAGCGAGACTTTGAGCTTTCATGTCCTGCTCGATGGCGACGTGGATTGTAATCGCTCCTAGACAAGGTTGAATCCTAGCACCCGCTTTGGACAAATTTTAATGCAAAGAATGACACCAAAATGAAATGCTTCTAGAATCCATTAATATTCGATATTTTCTAGCAGTGGTAGAAAAATTGAGAAGGTCAGCCGAAACTATAGGACTGCGACGGTGCCTTACTGCTAGGGTATCATGGAGAAGGTGGAGGGGCCTGCTTGCCAGGCAGGATGTATTGTAATACCTCGCGCCGTTATGGAGTTGTCTCACAGCCCCCGCATCCAAAAACTTGATGTGATACGTAAAGTTGGTGGGGCCGTATTTCCCTCTCACTTCTAGAAGCATATTGCTACCGAACACTTAGATAAGGACAAAAGCGTCTAGACTGTTGGTATGATATACTTTGCAGAAATAGATATGTATTAGGCTTTGTTGTTACACTATAAACATTTGGACGGGTGTTGGGATTGAAGTTAGCGATGAAACATAACCTAAATTAGGGGTTCGCCTAGCGAGTTAGGGGAAGGGCCCGAGGGGTATGTAATGTTGCAATCATGAATTCTGGTGTTAGACTTTACAAGAATTGTATTCTTCAAACTAAGGCGTTTCATTCATTTCCATGCTCTTTATTGGATGCTGCAAGTGTAATATATACACATACTAAGCTGTGTCAATTTAGACGGTCTGCCCCACACTCTTCTCTATGGTTCTTAACATAACCCTCCCCCTAAAGTTTTGCGGCTTCACAAGGAACCTATTCACCGTCCTCCACTTGTGTTTATTTAACTCCTCATCCAATACCAGATCAAATTGCCTCAACAGCTGTGGCACAAGCTTGTTCAGCTCCAATAAGCCGATGTTCTTCCCAATGCAAGTCCGACTACCCATCCCGAATGAAAAGAAATACTGTTCCACCTCTGCCCCACGTCCATCTGCTTCTATCTCCAGCCAGCGCTCTGGCCGCCACTTATCAGCATCATGTCCATAAATGCTAGTGTTACGGTGCGCCACCCATGCATTCACTCCCACTGTGGTACCTTCAGGAAACATGCGCCCGTTTAAAATTGCACCTCCTGCAGGCACACACCGTTGTAATCCCAGGCCGACTGCAGGATGTAAGCGTAATGCTTCCTTTATTACCGCTTGTAGGTAGGGTAGGTTAAGGGCCTGCCTAAAAGTGATAGGGTCGTCAATTAAGCCAGTAGTGCAGGCAGCATCGATCTCTTGCTGCAACCGCTGATATGATGTGGGATGCTCGAGGAGGTGATAGAAGATAGCGGAAAGGGTAATTGCTGTAGTTTCACTGCCAGCTGCAATATTGGCTATAGAGATGCCAAACAAGTCATCCTTAGACATTTTGTCTGGTGTGGCTTCGTGGACCGCTAGAAATCTCGCCATGAAGTCTGGAGGCCCTTCGTGTTCGTTTTTTGTAGAGTCTTTTAAGAGCTTCCTACGTCCTTCAATTTGTTTAATTGCAAAGTTCAGAAGAGCTCCATAACTGCCTGTTTGGAGGAGTAATGGGAACAAGAATCGGTGGAGAGAAGGGAAGATCCCGACAAAGGTGCTGTAGGCATTATGGTGGTCACCTGCCTCAAATAACTGGTCCTTATCCTGGCCTTCGTCCAAGAGACCGAGTCGGTGGGCAAATGTGATTAGACTAATGACATCAGTAGTATAACAGTGTAACCAATGCCCAAAGTCGATGGTATGATTGTGAATAGCCAGCTCGCTGAATCGCTGGGCGACGATAGCAGTGCATTCGTTGACGCATGGCTCGTACCCAACTGAAGAAGTCATGGTATACGCTGATGCAAATTTTCGGCGCTGGGAAGTGTGATGGTGAGGGTCGAGGTCCGCAAAGAGGTTAGCTTTGCTGGCATCAGGTGGCATCCAAGCCCAATACCAAGGAGCCTGAAGTTCTATCAGCCACCGATACCCATTGAAATGTGTGAATACATACCTTCACAAATCCATTTCCAACTTTATAAATCAACTTCGCAGCCTCTACATCATCGACTGAATACTCATTTGGTGCAATGCGTACAATGGGACCATATTTCCTGTGCAAGCCCAGATTAGAGATCTCATAGCTGCCTTTGTAAATCTCAAAAAGGTACCACAGTCGCGTGGAACGAGCAAAAAAGGGGCCAGGGATGCCTCTTAGAGGGTCCGTAACAGCGGAAAAGATGCCATAGGTGACATAGAGCCCTACAGCTAGAAGACAGAGAGAACTCGGAGAATGCTCGAACATATTGTCAACAATCTTGAGTGCATTCAAATATTACTGAGTGCAGATTCTTGGTCGAAAGTAGAGTAATTGTAGAGCAGCAACAGATTTCTTTTTATCTCAGGGATAGAGGGCGATAGAAGCGACGGCTTCGGATCTCGCGAAGCTTACTCGATTCGAGACATGGTTTCTTGTTGGTCGGCTTGAACAAAGGGAGCGAAACAGGCCATATAATTGGTTCGCTTTACGATCATCGGGGCCTTCCGCATCATCGTCAGAACTTGACGTAAATGATGAGAAGGTGGGGACCAGATCAAGTGCGATTGGCTTCAAAGCGAGAGAGAATTGACTCATACCATGGAGTGTCTTGGTTGCAATTTATGGCAAACAAGGATTAGACCAGTTGGGCAAATCAAATTCAGGATCTTCGGGATACCCTCTAAGGCATAACCCCAAAAGTTGTCTAGAAGACTCAATGGGATTGTAGTACCCTACGCGATCATTTATTAGATGCTGGCACGCGGTGTCATTTGTTTGACATTTATCAGTCTAATGACTGATGAAACCGGAGGTTCGAATCGAAGAGGTGCAGTCGCCGGCTTCTCCTGGCATTGGATCCGCCTCAATATTCTGATCGAGATGAGTCTTCATTCATCGCCTGGGTGGATAAAGGATACATATACATATACTCAGACATGCCAAGATTCCCCAAAAATCCAGGCTGGAATTTGATGCAGCTGAGGAAATCAGGTCACTGTATCCTCTGCTATTGTGACGGAAGATCTTGATGTCTACGTACTTTTGATTTCGACCCCTATAGGTATTCATTGGTGCAAGCTTGCTAACCTTTCAAGGCCATGAATACTACTTATCTTCCAAGGAAAAGCACGACATTTGAAGCAACGAGGGCTGGGCTTCCTGGTCAAGGAAGACATGCATCGCAATCGCGAACATTCACTTCGCAATAAATTGAGAAAAACCGACTCCCAAAATTAAATTGCCTCCAGTAACCATTGTTCCTTGAGACTAAGAAAGACTCTTGTAAGTGAAGCAAAAGCCAGTTTCAAAAATTCCAGATGAGAGTAGAATTATCGCATTGGTTTCGCTACCTTTTGTTTTCACTTTTGATAGAAGTTGGCAGTGTATCATGAACCGGAGGTGACTAAAACTTCGCTGAATGCTAGATGTTCGAAAACTCAGGAGCATTTGAAATTTCAAAGCACGCAGTTAGAAAGAAATATCTACTTTTATTGCTGTATGTAATCTTTTGGCGAAATTACTATAGACCCGACTAGCATGAAGAGACCAGTCTGTCAAATTCAGAGACCCATCTATTCTGAAAGGGCCGGAAGAATTTGAAAGCATCGTTTTGATGATACATTCGACTAGATCATCTCTGGCTTCACCAAAACCTTAACAATTTCGAGATGAGGTACCTCCATATCCCTCCTGGTAATTCTGAACCCATCTTGGATCTGCTGACCCGTTAGCATCCACGTTTGGACCAGATAGAGGTGCAGGCACGGCCTGTCGTCCCAAGAGCTCGGCTTCTAACCCCACAGCTCCCTTGAAAGATAGTCACAATCAGGTGCGGAAGTAAGACATACCGTTCCAGGGCCTATCTTTAGGCAGGTCGTATCGCTTTGCGGTCTGGACGTATGGCACCATCCCACTCTGCCAGCTCTCTGTACCTTGCTCTAGTAGTCCCTCAACCAGATAACCAGGAATCGCCACACCACACTCAAAGTTGCTCATCTTAATAAGCTTCATGTTGCATGTCGTCTCATTCGCTTTCTTATCTTGCTCAAGCGCACGCCATGCAGACTGCGATAAATTTGCGGAACCCACGTAGACGTAATAAGGTAGAGCATTTGTGTCGCTAGGATTGTATGCTAGGATAAGCTTCTGGTGGAATAGTCGCCCAGTATCTTTCGATTCATAGTGGTGGAAGATGTTCTTGATATCATTCGGCACACTGTCCCATGGACGGGTATGGCAACCAATATTGCTCGCGGCGTCCTGCGTGGACTCATGCGCCTTTTTGACATCCCCAACACTCGGGTAAAACAATCTCAAGTCTGGTACAGCACAGTCCTTACCAGCGACTCCGATCGATGCATTTCCTAGAGCACAATCATTGAAGCCATTGAGCCACTTAGCAGATAGATTTCCAATGCTTGCGGCACAAACCTCGAGCCTCAATTCTTTGCTTGCTTTTCAGCTAGTTTCGAGTCGAGAACTTGGATGATGTGTCTGAGGCGAAGGAGGCCATGCTTTTCTGCTTTGACACCAGCGCAGACGCCGGGAACGGAAGTGACGAGATGCACCTTAACTGTGGAATAGTCGTAAACTCCTCTGATAGAGTCCAGGAAAACATCGGGTGCACAAAGAGCTTGTAGATGTGCTAAGAGATCCACCTCGAAGGAAGACGGCTCTGGTTCGGCTCGAGCGGAAATCTTTGGTAGATCGTGAATGTACCAGTGGTTGTCTCCCAGAACCGTGTCGATATCCATCATATTGCATGAAATGATAACCAGTCTTAGGAATTCAGGATACACGAGAATAAGTATTTTGGAGTGCGAAGAGCCGGGAGACCATGCATAGAAGGCATGATAGTTCTTTCCATACCGGTTGCTATAAAGTTGGCGGAGATTGGAGCTGATACTTTGCAGCTGTTAGTTCGTCAACTTGTCTTTGAAGGATATGCCGGCCTGGTGACATGCTTCTTGAACCATCGGATCTATGAACATTGACAGGTCAGCAATTGCTAATCGTGATGGCCTTAGGAGCCAATATATAGAACGTTGGGATAGAATTAGTGGAAGGAAATGAGTTAAAGCGACACTGGACTCACCTTGGTTTGCGTCGCGTCCAATGTAAATCTATCAAGTTGATGTCAGAGTAAGCTTGGGAGTATAAGGTCAATCTTACGGGTACGGCATCAGAAGAATGCGAAAGAGGAAGATGGTCATACAACTCCCTATCGCCAATGAAGAAAGAAAAGACACATGCCGAAACCAGATGGTTCTTGTGAATCACGTCTTCTAAATTGACGCAATTCTTAGCCTTTCGTCTACCTGGAGTGCGAGTGATGCGTAGGGCACCATTTCGATAGCTGATATCGATCGTAGCTTTTGATAGAGCAGCTGAACAGAGAGAAGCTCGCATATAATTGTTAGATTTGAAGGGGCAGTATTAACCAACGGGGACTCACATAATGGCTTGCCGAGAGAGGCTGGACTCAAGTCTTTGGAGCTTGGCATATTCATAGAGAGAAAATCAGAGGTTGAGCGCTTTACGCTCTGTGTTCGAAGCTCCTCCTCAGCCTTGCGTTTAATTCTCGCGCTCCTCTCTCCGAGTTGTTCATTGAAGGTCGTAGAATACTTTGCGCCGACTTCAAGCTTGGATCGTCGAATAGCTTCCTGGACTTGTCGATCTTCATCGAGCTGATCTACTTGTTCCGACCTAGAGGCAACGAGCGCCCGCCTTCGATGTGGGTTAACTATTTGCTTACAAAATTAGAGCTAGTAGAACGAATATCTTACTCAAGGTCTTCATCCATTGTTATTTTGTTGCTGCTCCGATTTACTCATGAAATGCCGATTTCATGAATGAATCACCCGATTTGGTGAAATCGTACGCTATTTCATGAATAATATCCCATTGCTGAATACGTTAAGAGTTTCATGAACGTCAAAATTTAAACTATTGAAAACTCACTTTGCGTGATCCCACCCCCTACCCACCCCCTTTCCCCCTGGTTTCAGCTACCCGTTCCCCATTTTAGGTGTTGAAAGTAAGGGGTTAATGTCCCGCTTGTGTTTCATAGATCGGTAGGAACATCATAAATAAGGGGACCGCGCACTGTAAAATAATGTCGCGAATAATCGAGAAATCATACCTTCAACATTACCATTTTTACACCCACCAAGATTACTACTAAAGTTTATATTAGAAGTTGCTTTCGAAACTTTAAAATAATTGATACGCCTTGAAAAAACACTAAAGACATATCAGGTTAATAGCTTTTAAGTGAAATAATATATCTTCATTTTTTTTGGTGTTGACGGACATTACATAATTTCATGAAATTGCTGTAGCATTCACCAAATGTGTGATTTTGGTGAATGCAACGGTGCATTCATGAAATCGGCATTTCACGAGTAAATCGGAGCAACACTCACGTCATTTACGGCCACGTGAATTTTAAGGATTAATTCTAATGCATTGTTTGCATAGACATAAAAAGTCGACTCTGAGCTTACCAAGACTTGGTCAAGAGTTTGTCTCTACAAATAAGTAGAACCTTTTACCTACTCGTAATGAATTGGCCACGCGGTCGAAGCGATGCATGCCTAGAGAAGAGTCCATGACTGACGTATACAAACTTCAATAGCATAATAGCCATCACAAACAACCATAGCCCGAAGAGAGTTGGCATACCTATACACCTTCACCTCAATACTTAAATGTCAATTGTGTAATCAAAATAAAATCTTACCATTCCGGATTCTTTTTCACAGATGAGATGAAATTAGAGATCTAAAACATAGTATGATCCTAAGACCTAGTTCCAATTTCTTATCCGTTCAGCTTCAGCTTATTATAGAAGTTGTTTCGTTATAGTTGCCATTCCTTGACAATATGTGATATTGACATATTGTTAGAAGACAAGCCTTATGCACATTGTCGAGACACTTGTACTTCAAAAGTGGTCTATCTACGAATGACCAAGACACATCAAACGGAGAACTTTAAAATAAATAGACCATACATTATGGCGCAAATCCTGCATTTTACTTCGAAGTGGAAGCAGGGAATATGATCATACCCCGTCTAAGTTCTTCTTTCCTCTCGTCCGACACGCCTTGCACCAACAAACCTATTTTCCCTCCCAAATATTCATGCGCATCCAAGATAACATCTTCCAGATCTGGTTTCCAAAATCCGCGTTTCTTCTGACCATCTTGTCTCGTCCATTTCCAAGCAGGGAAGAACCCGCTGGAGAAGAGCGCCTCCGCGCTATCACCAAGTACCTGAATGGTAAAAAGATGAACGGGGATCAAGTCAGTTTGTAGGAAGGAAGATGAAGGAGAGCCAATATGGAAGATGATGGAAGTGATAGCTTCAGCGTCAGATGAGGCCCGAGAGAGCTTTTTGTTGCCGTCAAGTATGGAGGATAAGTACTGGTGCAACCCACCTGCTCCAGATACTTCTGACGCACTCAAGTTGAAGGCCCCAAGGTCTCGAAGTCCCCGGATCAGGTTGATATTTTCTCGGCTAAGTTTGCTTTTCATGGATAGCGAAGTTGAAGTGGAAGTTGAGGACTGTGTGTGTACTGAATCCCAGTGATGGAGGGTAGTTGATGTTGGATAGTGTTGTTCTTCAGTGATGCACACCAGCAGTTCGTGAGAATGTAAACAGGTCTTCAAGTCGCGATCCTGAAGATACTCGAACTAAAATATAATATTCACGGTCAGATATTTTCCTTTGCAAAACACACGGGTAAAGCATAAGAGAACTTACATCTTTAATATCGCAATCGTAGCCTCGCTTTCGTGACGTACTTCCTGGATATGGAGGAGGCTGTTCCATTATGGGAATGACTTTGTTTGGTTTTTTGGGGGGAGAAATAGGTGTCGCAAGCAAGATATTGTTGATGCTTTGGTTATTACCGGCAATATTCTTCTCATAAACCCATCGCTATAGTGGGCGGGAGAGTTGTTTTACGGACTTATGACTCATCCAAACATCCCAAAAGTATTCCAAATCTTCTCCTTTGGTCAGGTAAGGTAAAAGAGATGTACATTATCCGACAGTATTGTAAAACTAGTTGAGGTGAATCTCCCTCCTGTAACTCACGATAAGATTGAAATCAAGCATCTTGACTACAGGTAAACAGAACTAGAGCCGCCTATGAGTGAATTAATATACGTAGTAAGTCGGACGACGGACGCCCATAACGGGGATTATAGCGTAGAGGCTTCCATTATAACCTGCACGGGGATCAATTCTACTATCTATGTAGTCAGCCAGCCGATCTTGTCAACTTACATATTTGAATAATCATGTATAACCTTTCAACCATTCTCATCATCGCCATTAGTATTATGGCTCCGCTCAGCCTACTTTCAGCTAACAAAACCTCCATATGTCTAGTTTATTTTCTTTGAAGTAGAGTGTTTGGTGAAGCGTGTGTAGCGACGATGCCCGCCCAAATAGACGAAAGATTGGCCTTAATTAAATGTGTTCGCTTGTGGGAAGCTAGGCAGTAAATTTTGTCGTTTGTGCGCTTGCTTGGGATCTCGGTTCGTGAAAACGCTAGGGAGACTTGCAATATATAAATAATTAATAGGATCTGCTGATACATACGACCATAGACTAAGGAGAATTGGGCATCCCGTCCGCTCTGCCATACACAAGCCTTAGATCGGCAGATTAGTAGTTGGGTGGGTGACCACCAGCGAATACCTGCTGTTGTATGTACATTTTGATTTTCTTTTTGGTGGAATTTCAAGACAAAAGCTCCACTCAGCCATATGGTAATTAAGTCTAGAAAACTCGAACAACGATTCGAAAAGCGATTAAATACCGTTTTTGTAGTGATAGCGGGAGAAAGCGGTCGTTTTTGAGAGTGGATGGATGCTACGAGTTAAAATGAGCGATTGAGTCCTGAAATTACCTGTCGACCTTCACAAGCTCCTCCAGGTTTATTGCCGGACCCGATATTGTAGTTACAAGGGTAGATACCTAGGTATTGTCGATTAATTTTCTCTCTCTTAGACTTCGCTTTCAGTTAGTAAGCTTGCCGCTCTTGCTCAGGCGCTAATCGCCCTTGGCTTAGTCAACTCACCTGGGCTGCATGAGCACCCCGAGCAGCTCACCTGAGCAGGCCTGAGCAGGCCTGAGCATCCTGAGCATCCTGAGCAAGATTTACTACATCGTCAGGTGTTTGACTTCTCGCTTTTTAACCAATTATATTTGATCTGACCTCTATTCCCTCACATTACTTTTATTAAGTTTTGATGACGATGCTTAAAGTGCTTAAACAGGTTCTTAAGGAACTCAAAGTGGACACTTTCCAAAAAATATACTTAGTGCTTTACCTACGGGTATAAGTTAGATTAATATAGATATCCTAGGGGAGTATTTATTTTCGCTCTATAAATTCCTTCCTGCTCTATACTTGTCTCAATCTGAACATCTCTCTTCAATATCATTGTTTAATTAACTTCCTAAATCTCTTTGTAAAATTCTTTTTATTATTTGTGCTTTGAAGCAAGCGGCAATTTCAATAACGACCTTTTGCTAATGGAAATTGATCATAGACATGTCAGAGTTGGCCGCACGGATGAAGGTTAAAGATGACTCTTGTGACGGGTTGAGACCCGTGGAGAGACTAGGTGCCTGAGAGCCTTAGGCACCTGCGTTGCCTTGACAACAGCTTCATACAGAGCATAAATAATCTCCCGAAGCCCAAACTCAGCTTCTCTCCTTA
>VXCB01000241.1:0-34100 GCA_009613015.1 Mollisiaceae sp. DMI_Dod_QoI | reverse complement strand
ATTTTGATTGTATAAGAGGGTAGGTGGTAAGTGTTGAGAGAAGGTGATGGAATTAAAAGCGGCGGCAGAATTGCTCACCGCCTTGCCCCCTGCAAGTCTCTTGAATTATGGCAACCCCCTTTCGTACTTTGGTGGCTCGCTAGGTACCCAGCTAATAGCCACCTTGTACATGTAAGGTTAACACAGGCAGGAGCTTCGAACTCTTCCATGAAAGTTTACGGAGGCGCAAGTGGGGTGCGTCCCCACCTTTCCTAATCGTGGTGATCATGCCATCTTTGTCACACCTGGACCTGCACCAAGGCGGTACAGTTAGTCGAGAAACGTGTGGTGCCTAAGGCACCATTGTGTATTTAATTGCTCCTGCCACCTTCTTGACAATACAACCACACCTACACCCAAGATGATCCCGACGCCTCACAAAACCCAACTCGTACCGCACTCAGATTATGTTCTTTTTGCACTGCAGTTCTGTGCGAGGTTCGATTCGACGGACATGCACGAGGCAAGATCTTCCTCGTGTCAAGCGGCGCGAACCGTGGCCCTGCGCGGCCCTGCGCGGCCAATGCAGGCGCAGGCAACCTTGAAGCCTTGAAGGCCATCCCTCTATCGTTATCAGCACATGACCCTTTGCATGTTCTGGAAGACTGGAAGACCTGTGAAACTTTAAAAGTTCTCGGACTGTTTTTGCTCCCACGTTGTGGAGGAGACCAGAGAGTTATCACTGATGAGCTCTGTACCTGCGCTCCGTGGCGCGACTTGCGATCCCCTCCCCCCATCCTCGGAAGAAAGGGCAAACCACCTACGCTGCCGGACCTTGCTGCATTCTGGAGACCAACAGGCTCGCGAGTTGATGACGCTCTGCTCGCCCGGCGATGTGGATACTGTACATCTCGCATGGCCAGCGTGACGGGACGGCGCTGTGCTGTGATTCTGAGAGAGGGGCTTCTTTCTCCTTTACCTCGTTACCCACCTCACAGGCTCACACTCTCTCCTCCTCCCCTCCCGCCGTGACTCGTGGCCTCTCCGGATTTACTATTTATCCAAGTATAGCGACGGCGAGCTCCTGATATAATAAGAACAAGGCTGGGCGAGATAATGGACACCGTCAGGAGGCACACCCAGCGATGGGCGGGCGTGGCTGTTCCTCCGTAGTCATGCATCCGGACGCCGCAACGAATCAGGGCAGCTGTTTGTCGTCGACTCGTCCGCTTCCGGGCACGACACACACCCTCCACCACCCTCCACCACCCTCCAGCGCGCTCCTCAGCGCTCACCGAGTGTTCTGACCAACCGCAACCCTCGCGATGTGATCCCTTTATGCACAATGGAATTGTCGCTCGCGATTTGACGATTCTCTTCCATCCTTTTTCGAGCCAGACTTGCGGTGAGGCCTGGGGAGAAATTTATTATGGGACTTCTGGTCCGCGCGACGAATGGCTTCTGGCCCTGCGAGCCCCTTCGCGCACCCTCTGCGGTGCTGCAACTTGCTGGCTGCTGGTACCCATCTTCTACCCGCACGCCGGCGCATTACCGTCCAAAGAGTCAAAGACTCCCTTGTTTTTGCTATAGCGCCGCATGCCTGGCACGGCTGCGTGTCAACAACGTATGGCGGACAACTAATAAAATAAAACGCCTGTGTAATTGTTGTTGACCGCGTCGCTCTTCTCTTGAAAATTTGCGCG
This sequence comes from Mollisiaceae sp. DMI_Dod_QoI, assembly GCA_009613015.1. Lineage (NCBI taxonomy): Eukaryota > Fungi > Ascomycota > Leotiomycetes > Helotiales > Mollisiaceae > Mollisiaceae sp. DMI_Dod_QoI. Next base: position 32,418 of record VXCB01000241.1, on the reverse strand, counting down.
CTGCATCTGTGTATCGGATTGAGGCACGGACAACAGCACTTCGATAAGGGCTACGAGCCTACGAGAGGGTGATACACAGCAAAATTTCCCTGCTGTCTCAGTTGCTCCCTGTGGCTGCCAACATTGGCGAGAACCAAACGATAATGTCCCTGGTCTGCGAAGATCTTCCGTGTGACCACTCGGCCCCGTTCACCTCGCGACCTCTTGTGATTATTATTATTCTTCTTCCTCTTACCCCTTTCTGCTGGACATCTCCAGATTCTCTTTGGTAAAGGAAACCTAGAAGCCGCCGCCCGGTCACCGTCTTGCTTGCTACCAACCCCGTTGTTGAGCACATAGCCTCGATGAGTCTGACACCTCTCCGCGATCACACGAGCTCGAACATCTACAATGGCAGCCGTCGAGGGTTTATTGTACTGCGCAGATCGCCCAAGGAACGACTATGGGTCTGCTACGACCCGGCCCTGGACGATTGGGTGGGATGAGGAGGATACACGGATAAGGCTGATGGCCATTGCGAGGGCATGGGTTCAATCGCGCACCTCTGGGCAGCATGAAGGTGCATGTCGGACAAGAATGGTACGAGCCGCATTCATTCTCCCAACTTCTTGCACGCCGATGCCATGTCATGGCTGTTGTCGTGCAGAGTGCAGTAGCGGCTGAAGCCTGCCGCAGTACGGCGGTGTGGAGCCTTAACAACTCATATCTCTAACGATGTCAATAGAGCGTACTTCCGCGTTCGGATTATACGTGGCGCTGCAGATGGGATCGTACTCCTTTGAATGTTCCAGGACGCCTGGATGTTTATCGTGGGAGACCTCGACCGGACGACCGAAAGGTCAACACACTCGAACCTAATACCGATGCCCTGGCAAGAAAGCACTCACACGACTCTGCCGAAGCGCGAATTACCCCTCCTTCTTCGGTCGAGAAAGAAACAAAGACAGATCAATCACTGTTCGGCGATCCTGCTATGACACCCTCAGTGGACTTCCAGTCCCAGGACGGCTTGAAGCAAGCTGCTAAGAAGAAGAAGGCCGCAGCTAAAAACGCCGCGAAAGCTAAGTGGGGAGACGACGACGAGGAAGATGGGACCAAGAAAGACGATGGAGCTGACGGAAATAATGGCGGGGACAATAAGGGAGGCGACACTGGCGCTGGCGGCAGTGACGACAAGAAGGACGAGACAAATGGTGATGGTGATGCCAATGGTGATGCAAATCCAGATGATACATGGGATAGTTTCATGCCGGCGAAGTCGAAGAAGAAGGGAAAGAAAGGCAAAACTGAAGATCCAATACCCGACCCCACCACAGCCGCCGAAGAAAACACAGAGCTCTTTCACGAAATCAAGCTTGACGATGCGCCCACGCTAGACTTGAGTTTCGATACTGGGACGAAATCAAGCGGAGGTTTTGGAGCGTGGGGAAGTAGTTGGAATACTGGCACGGCGAGGTGAGTCGTTTATATGCCATTGGTTTCGCTTGCCGCATGCAAGTAGCGTTCCTGCATTTCTCATATCCAGTCAAGAAAGTGAATGTGGCTAGTCACTTCCTAGTACGGCTTTGTACAGAAGTTTCATCATCCACGTGCCGGTCATGTTTTGCGCTTGAATATGTACTGAGATTGCCTTTTAGTACGTGGGACTTTTCTGCTGCGACTACTACATCCACAACGGATACCAAAACTAAGGATGCTGAGATTGATAATAACCCATGGAGTATCAATCGTGGGAAACCAAAGAAAAAGACGACTAGCTTCTCATTCGGGTCTCTAGACGAAGAGGAGTCGAAGCCAGCAGAGCCTGACCCGCCTCCAGCTGGGGAGACGAAAGCCGACGAGGGCTTTGATTTTGGTTTCTCAAGCAAAAAGGATAAGAAGAAGAAGAAAGGCGGCGTTTTCGATTTTCAAATAACAGAGGAAGAGCCCAAGGAAGAGCCTGCCCCTCCTGTCCAGGAACCTGCGATCGAAGAGGACTGGGGCGCAGGATGGGGAACCGCCAAGGGCAAGAAAAAGGGGAAGAAAGGTGCAGAGTTGGAACCCCAGAAAGAGGAGCCCAAAGTGGAAGAACCAACCCCGGTCGAGGACGTATGGTCCCTCCCGAGCTCAAAGAAGGACAAAAAGAAGAAAGGCAAGAATATAATTGAAGAACCAGCGAAGGCAAGTGTTTTTCATAGGCATAATTACGTTTTCTTCAGTCCTTGAAATATTGTCGCTTTCATCGTTCCTATTTTGCTATTTACATAGTGTCTCACGATTGAGATACGACTTGGACAGCGTCTATATATTATTCAAGTGGGAATACATCCTGCCTGCATGATGTTTCATTTTTAGTGTAATTTTAAGCTGACTCAAAATAGGTGGAAGAAATACATGTTTCTGCCCCTGATCCCGATCCTGAACCTGAACCTCCTGCTGAAGAATTTGGCTGGGGCTCCTTCACTACTAAGAAGGACAAGAAGAAGAAGGGGAAAAATGCCAGCGAGGAAGCTCCTAAGCTAGAGGAACCTCCACCTCCACCTGCAGCTCCTGAACCAGAGCCTGTCGTAGATTCGGTAGCCGACGAGTTCGGATGGGGGTCCTTTGCCAGTTCCAAAAAGGACAAGAAAAAGAAGGCCAAAGGCATAATCGAAGAGGTGGCTAAAATTGAGGAGACCCGTGCTTCTCCCCCAGAGCCCGAGCCAGTTCCAGAACCGGTGGAGGAGTTTGGTTGGGGCTCCTTTGCCACTTCCAAGAAAGACAAGAAAAAGAAGGGCAAGATCATCGACGAAGTTCCAAAGGTAGAAGAGGAGCCAATCCCAATCCCGGAGCCGGAGCTGGAGCCAGTTGTGGAGGCAGCTGAGGAGTTTGGCTGGGGTTCTTTCTCGACCTCTAAGAAGAAGAAGAAGGGCAAAAATGTTATCGAAGAGCCACTTAAGGTTGAAGAGGTACACGTCCCAGATCCGGAACCTGAGGCCGAACCGATAGCGGACGACTTTTCCTGGAGTCTTGGAGGTTCGAAGAAGGACAAAAAGAAGAAAGGCAAGAAAGATGCCGAGGATCCATTGAAGGTTGACGATCCTGCTCCTGAGCCTGAGAAGGAGAAGGAAGCAGAACCCGCGGTTGATGACTTCGGCTGGGGCACGACAACCAAGAAAGACAAAAAGAAGAAGGGCAAGAATGCCATAATGGAGGAGCCCAAGGTTGAAGAACCTGTCCTTCCAGAGGCCGAAAAGGAGAAAGAGGAATCGGTAGCTGATGAATTCGGCTGGGGCTCTTTCTCAACTTCGAAAAAAGATAAGAAGAAGAAGAGCAAGACGGCCGATGAATCTTCCAAAGTCGAGGAAACTCCTGCCCCTGAACCTGAGAAGGATAAGGACAAGTCATCCGATAAGGCATCCGAAGCTGGAACAGATGACTTCGGTTGGGGATCACTCAGCACCAAAAAAGACAAGAAGAAGAAGGGCAAAAACACCATCATCGAAGAGCCGCTCAAAGTCGAAGACATTCCAGATCCTGAACCCGAAAAGAAGGAGGAGAAGGAAGAGTCCGTAGCTGATGAGTTCGGCTGGGGCTCTTTCGCCACCAAGAAGGACAAGAAAAAGAAAGGCAAGACTGTAGCAGCGCAGCCGGTGGTCGAAACAATCCTACCACCTGAACCCGAAAAAGAACCTGAGCCTGAGCCTGAACCTGAACCTGAACCCGTAGCCGATGGATTTGGCTGGGGTTCCTTTGGTTCTAAAAAGGACAAGAAGAAAAAGGGTAAAAATGTCATTGAGGACATTTCTAAAGTTGAAGCTCCACCTGCACCTGAGCCAGAACCTGAACAGCCCGCTGATGACTTCGGATTCTCATTTGGGAACTCGAAGAAGGATAAGAAAAAGAAGGGTAAAATTGCGACAGAGGAACCTACTAAGAAGTCTGAAGAGGTTCTTCCACCGCTAGCCGATCCTGAGCCGGAACCTGAGAAAGTTGAGGATGATTTTGGTTGGGGATCTTTTGGCGCTAAGAAAGATAAGAAAAAGAAGGGCAAAGGCGCTTTGGAAGAATCCGCCAAGAAGTCTGAAGTGGTACTTCCACCGCCAGCCGATCCTGAGCCGGAACCTGACAAAGTCGAGGATGATTTTGGTTGGGGATCCTTTGGCGGTAAGAAGGATAAGAAGAAGAAGGGCAAAGGCACTGGAGAAGAACCCGCCAAGAAATCTGAAGAGATCCTGCAACCATCACAAGCGGATCCTGAGCCGGAACCCGAAGCCGCAGAAGAATTCGGATGGGGATCTTTTGCAACTAAGAAGGACAAGAAAAAGAAAGGCAAAAGCGGTCTTGAAGAGACTCCCAAGAAATCAGAAGAAGTCTTGCCACCGCCACTTGCTGAACCTGAGCCAGAGCCGGAGAAAGTTGTTGATGATTTCGGTTGGGGAGCGTTTAGTAGTAAGAAAGATAAGAAAAAGAAGGGCAAAGGTTTTGTCGAGGAATCGGCCAAGGTTCGTACTTCGACAAAATTTTCGATCTTTTCTATCCTTTCGTGCTATTCTCCACCCCTAGAACGACTCTTTAATGCTCCTATCTAACATTGCATAGGTTGAGGAACCACCAAAGGAACCAGATCCCGAACCAGTAGTTGAAACAGAAACTTGGGGAAGTAGTATCTGGGGATCGAAGATCAAGAAGAAGGGCAAAACAGTATTTGAAGAACCGCCCAAGACGAAGGATCCTGATCCAGCGCCGGAACCAACCGCTCTTGAGGATGATGGTGGTGGGGGGTTTGGTACCTCGAAGAAAGACAAGAAAAAGAAGGCCAAGGGCATCAGTGACGATCCACCAAAGATTGAGGACACTCTCCCCGAACCTGAACCAGAAATCGATACCTGGGGAAGTAGCATATGGGGAACTTCCAAGAACAAGAAGAAGACTAGCAAGAAAGAGGAGGCTCCTTCCGATTCGTTGGCTAAGATCATTGAGCCTGCTGAAAATGATGATTGGATGGATTGGGGCCAGAAGACTGACAAAAAGAAAGACAAATCCTCCAAGGCATTTGATGATGATGATGATGATGTTCCACCTCCATCTCCAACTCCGCCACCTGCTGTACCAGAAGTTGTCGATGCAGGGGCCGACGACGACTTTTTTGGTGGAGGTTGGGGTGCGTCGAAGAAAGACAAGAAAAAGAAGGGCAAAACTTCTGCCTTCACCTCTCCAGAAGCTTCATTCTACATTGACGATTCCATCAAGCCAAATGAAATCGAGGAGCCTAAGGCATCTGACGACCTCTGGGGAACTGCGTCTTCGAAAAAGGACAAGAAGAAGGGCAAAGGCAAAAACATTCCTGTTGAAGTTGTCGATGAACCCCCTGCTCCCGAGCCTGTGGTAGTAGAAGATCCGAAGCCTGCAGATGACGATTGGTTGGGAGCTTGGGGAGCAACCAGCAAAAAGGATAAGAAGGGCAAGAAGAAGGATATTGATGCACCACCACCCGCGCCCACTCCTCCAGCCATGGACCTCACCGAGCCCGAAGCAGATATCTGGGATTTTGATACTAAAACTGATAAGGTCAAGTCCAAAGAGATAGAACCTGTTGCTCCTCCACTAAAGCTCACCAAGAAACAACAGAGGGACGCTGAAAAATTGGCTAAAAAGCAAGCCGAGGCTGATGCTAAAGAAGCCGAGGAGAAGGCGAAGGCTGAAGCTAAGGCTAAAGAAAGAGAGGAGGAAGAAGAAGAGGCTAGAGCCAAGGAGGAAGCTGAGGCAAAAGCGAAAGAGGAGGAAGAGGCCAAAGCAAAAGAAGAGGCCAAAGCCAAACCTAAATTGACCAAAAAAGAGCAGAGGAAAGCCGACGAAGCTGCTCGTAAGAAGAGGCTGGAAGAAGAAGAGGCTGCTCGGAAGCAGAAAGAAGAGGAGGAGGAAGCCGAGCGCGTTGCGAAAAAGGCCGAGGAGGAGGCTGCCCGCGAAGCTGAAGAGCAAGCTGCACGGGAAGCCGAAGAGAAGGCTGCCAAGGAAAAGGAGCTCGCGAACGCTAAGAAAGCGAAGAAAGACGCCAAACTCAATAAGGGCAAGAAGTCGTCGACCAAAGTCAACATCCCGGACCCGGAGCCGGAACCATTGATTGAATTCAGCCCGATCAAGGAAAAGATGGAGACTGGGGACAAGGCGGACCCCTTCAGTTTCTGGGGTGCGACCAAAAAGACGGGCCGGGCTACTGAGGCCGCTAAAAAGGAGACGACGCCGTCGAAAACAGACGAGATTGCGATTGCTGACAAAGCAAATGTTCTGGAAGCTGCGAATCTCAAGGACACGACAGCCTCTCCCAGATACATCAGCACCTCCATGAAGGCATCAGCAATTACGAAGAAGCCAGTAGGGGGGAAGCTCGCTGATAGGTTGAAAGCCTTTGAGTCACCTAAGGAGGTTGCGACGCCGCCACCTCCTCCACCGCCACCTGCGCCAGTCATCGAGGAGGATAAAACCAAGTCGGCCCGCTCCTCCTCGACTAAGCTCTCCAAATCCGCGTCCAAAAAATATAGGGACAAGGAAAAGGAGGTGATCATCGAGGAAAGCCCGCCCAAAAAGCTTTCGAAAGCCAAAGACGTGCCTGGTAGCTTTCCCGACGACATCGTGGAGGACGACTTGGTGGAGGAGCCGGCCGAGATGCCTGTGGAGAAAAAGTCAGGCAAGAAGAGCAAAGCGGCCAGCAAAGCAAAAGCCCCTGAGCCTGTGCCCGAGTCTGAGTCGGAAGTCGAAGTCGAGGTCGAAACCAAAGAACCAGAAATCGTTGCTCCTCCTACACCACCTCCAGAGCCCAAGTCTTCCAAGAAAGAACGACCACGTGTCGTGCGCGATGCAGGATCTTCATGGGCAGCCTGGGGCGCCCCTCCACGTAGGGAGGAGAAGAAGCCATCCAAGTCTCGGAAATCATCTCCCTCGAGAGAGGAGAAAAAACACAGAGACTCTGAGGTGAAGCGCTCTAAATCGGCAAGAAAGCCCGAAAAAGAAGAGAAAATCTCGTCTAAAGATTCTTCATCCGACAAAGCTGACCGACCTCCTCTTTCACGTGGACTCTCCAGCATGTTTACCGCTGCACCACCAATTTCGAGATCTAAATCGACGTCTGAGAGGCGGACTAGCACCTTGGGTAGAACAAATTCACGACGACATTCAGTCGTCGTTGACGGCGTCATCTCTCCTCCGTCCGACGATATCAGAAAGCCCCCAGAGATGTCGGCCAAGGCAGCAAAGATCCTTGGTGCCACCCCAGTAAAGCTGTCTAGGAGTAAATCCGAACGGCAGCCTAAGTCACGTGGTAAGATTCCTGAATGTTCCCCTAGTTTCGAGATAAACATAGCTTACAAATCGATTCTAGCTCTCGATGAAGATGATGACATTGTTATGGTTGGAGCTGATGAAGAACTTACGAGTCCTGAGAAGTCAAGTCGTGACCGTAAAACAAGAACGAAGGTAATTCAACACCCAACCTTCGATGACCGTCCGCCACCACCGCCTGTGCCAATGCCGCCTGGAGGCGACGGCAGTCCACATCGGCGGACCAGAAGACCATCTACAAGGGATTCATATGCTAATGTGAGGACTGATAAGCAGGCAAAGCAAGACGATGACATCGTTATGGTTGACGCTGGTGGCCCTTCGGAAAACCTTGGCTCTTCTGGAGTGAAACGAACCAGCTCGAGCGCTAAGAAAGCGGCTGGATTTGGATTACTAGGTGGGTTGCTTTCTTCAAGTTCTCGACCAGAGAACAAGCGTCGGAGCACAGCTTTGACCGACGACGAGGGTATGCGAGGGTTGCGACGAGAAGATCGGAAAATCAAACGCCCCGCCAGAGAGCGCTCTGGTACCGATGGTGTTGATGCAGATGTGATCATGTCAGGTGGTGCGGCAGAAGAAGATCAAGAGGCGAGACGGGCGGCTCGTCGTGCTCGAAGAGCAGAACGAGAGGCTGCCGAGAAGGCTGCCGAAGATGCACGAAGAGCCAAGGAGGAAGAACGACGCGAGCGTCATCGAAAGCGAGAAGAAGACGCCGAGGCCCGTAGATTAGAAGAGAAGGAGGCTCGACGAGCTGCTAGACGTGAGCAGAGAGCCCGCGAAGAAGCTGCACGCCTAGCTGCCGAAGCTAAGGAAGCCGAACGGGCTGAGCGACGTCGGTCACGAAGAGCCGAACGAGACGTAGAAAAGGCTGGCCAGACAGATGTCGAGCCGCTTACGGAAGATCCAGGGCGTCTAAAGCGTTCAGACCGTCGGAGGTCTCACATGGAGGGTCCTAACGATGAGGACCCAGAAGAGCGTCGTCGAAGACGTGAAGAGCGCCGCGCGAGGCGCGTATCTGAGACTCCTAAGATGAGCCGTCGAACGTCAGCACCTATCGTCGATAGCTATTTCGATCCGAGAAATGGTACCAAATCTCGTGGTGCGGGGGCAGAATTCTTACCCGCCGACGGACCTGTCTACAAAGACTCGTCGAAGCGGAAGAAAGCTGGCTGGCCACATTCTGGAACCGATTCGTGGGTCCAAGATCATTCGGATGCACCACCTCCACCCGAGGATGCGGCGCGTGCCAGAGCACCTGCCGATGAGAACATTGCTGACGAAGATGAAAGACGACATTTGAGGAGGACTCGTCGTCATTCGCGCATAGATGGCACCGCTGAAGAGGATCCAGAGGAGAGAAGGCGGAGGCGAGAGGCTCGCCGACAAAGTCGCCAGGATCGCGATACGATGAAGAGCAGTGAAGGGAGTCAAGAGAATGGCCGCAGGTCGAGCCGTCGAGACTCCGGGTTTGTTGAAAGAGCACCCAGCGCTCAAGGTGGACTTTTCAGCCGATGGAAAAATTTGATCTAATATATAGTACATGCATCATCATATGGTAGTCATTTGGGGACACGGCGTGTTTTGTCCAAGGCGCGTGTTTGGAGTTTGTTCAGGCTTGCGATCAAGCATTAGGTGGTCTGTATCTGGGTATGTCTGCATAGACCGGTGGGAGACTGGCTTGTAGGAATGCTGTCGGTATAGGCGGTGGTTTGAGCATTTTACTATATACCCTCTGAGATTTAGATGTAGTTTTATTTGTTACGATAGGGGTGGGATCTGGGCAAGGTGCAAGCCATCTCCAACAATGAGGTACTTTATATACATGCCAATGGAACGTTTGCTCTTTATCGTCAAGTATTTCTATGTCTGCTCTGGCTGATGGCTGGTGTGATGTTTGTATTACGATCTAATATGCCGCGTTGCGATCAGGGCCGTGGGGGTTGCTGAGTTCCCGCGTTCGTGGCTGTCCCTTCAGTGCCAGTATCATCGCCTTCTCAAACTGTGACTCTCTCACGTCTCTCTTGCACGTCTACTATCTGGTCTCTGCTACGACCACATCACATGTACCTATACCGGAGATCCCTGGTCGAGTGTGTCTTCACTTGCCCCGACCGTGTGGCTCCCACGTGATCCGCGCTTGGCTTCTGCCGCTGGGCTCCCTCTTCCCAGGAATCCATTATCTCTTCCCGAAAGGGCAGTCCTTTCCCCAGGCCAATGCGGGGACTGATAACCAGCCCGAGTGACGCGCCGATGTGCCTGATAGGGTCTTGATTCCCAGAGACGATTGCCGTGGCTCTCGCTCGCACTGCGTCCGCCGCTTCCTACAGTAGCATCCTGCACCGTTCGCAGGTACCTAAGGAGCAAGGAGCAACGGCCGCAGTTTGGCAAATGCTTCTTTCCTAATAGAGCACGAGTGTGAGCGGGTCTGGCCCAAGCGACGTCCCGCTCCCTCCTCTTCCCAATCCCGTACCCTCGTCCCCTCGTCCCCTCGTCCCCTCGTCCCCCAACTTGAACTTGTCATAAATGCTTCGCTCCTGTGCACCCATGCTTCTTTCACTGCTTCTTCAAGCACGAGTCGTACCATTCTCCTGTTTGTATTGCCTCATCAAGGACGATCTCCTATCATTCTCCAATTCTTCCTGGGGCACAGCTGCAGTTCGCGGCGGTGATGATAACTCTTGTGTGGCTTTCGAGATAAGCCATCTGATAATCCTTAAATACGCCTTCTGCAGCTCTGCTTCGTTTCTTCCCATTGCCAAGCAGGAGCTACCGTGCGGGTTTCACCGTACCTTTCATCGTCGATCCGGTGCCATTCCGACAGCCATCACTTAGATCGAATCACGGGCCGGTTTGCTGCTCGCCCTTAAGCAGCGAGATCCCTCTTATACTCTGCCCTATCCTTACGTTTCGAAAGTCTGGGGGAAATCAAGCATGGCATTTTCCATCCTTCAGGACCACTGGCTTCTCGGCCTTGGGTTTATATTTCTCCTGTCGTCTTGCGCTGTGTTGGCAGTAAATAAACGACGACGAGATGCGGTGCTGGAAAGACTTCATTTTCATCGACGACGAGCATCTGGAGCATCGACACCCCCGCGTTCTTTCTCGCCAAGTAAGAAAGCATCATCGGCTACAATTGGACTGCCTGATTACAGCACTATGCTTCCACCATCAAGACGAGAGGTGCTACCTGAGCTAGCTAAGACATTGGCTCCTGCCAACGCAAGCGTTCTTCTCAAGGCTAAACCATCAGCGGATTCTCTCCTGGAAAATCTATTGCCGATGGCACAGTCATATGTCGTCAATGATGGTGTGCCTAAGTATACGCCCACTGGGTTCTCGACAGACGAGATCAAGGCCATGGGTGACTTTCCAGCATACGATATCTTGACCGGAACGCCACTGCCTCAAGGTTACCAGAACTTCGATCCTGCTAAAGCTCTTCCTCGGCCCTACAGGCCTTTCAGATGGGCCTATCATCAGACTATGTGTAAGTCACAACGCACCCTTGGTAACTGTCCACTAACGAGCTCAGCCTTTGTCAAAATGGAACCAGATTGGTGGCTGGAGGTTGAGAATACCTATGTTGCCACCATCAAGGAGCGACAAAGCCTCTTTCGAGAGTATGGTAGCAAACTCCTGGACTATATGCCCGGGACAGAGCTTGTCTGCAAAGAGCTGATGGAGATGTGTCTTCTGTTCTATTGCGCCAGATATCCAGCCTACTTCTCCCTGTCAGAGGACAAGAAAACCTTCCACAATCGCTTGCTTGGAAGTACTACTGAGATCAAACGCTTTCATCCGTTACATGTTCTTCTCAACAACGTGCCAGAAGACTTCGCCATTGTCCTTCGAAACGAAGAAGATGGAATGTATTATTTCCGAGCTGGTGTCATCTGTAGCTCTTTGGGATGGAATGTGGGTACCAAAATTGGGATGCAGCTTAAAGATATCCATGCTCCTATTCCGGACTATAAGGAGAAAATGTCTTTCAGCATGGATCGATACTTCTCTAAGATGCCTGTCAATGCTCCAATCCAGCGTGGAAGCTGGGGTTTAGAGGTTGGGACCCCCCTCTTCATGCCGCCAGGGCATCCCCACGAAAAGCTTCGCGAGATTCAGAACCCAAACTTGAAGATAGAGGAGTGCAACTTGAGGGTGGATTGGCAAACATTGAGACGATTGCCCTTAAGTGGAGGAATTGTCTTCAACTTCACGGCCCTGTTCACACCAATGACGGAATTCAGAGACGAACCCTATATTCCAGCTCTGGTGACCAAGATCTTAAAGGAAGGCAAGAAATCTCTCATGGAGTACAAAGGTACATGGCATGTGGAGCATGTCTGCATTCCTGCGTTAGAGGAGTATAATCAAGAGCAGGTTGAGAAGGGGTTAGTGAAGCCGGAAAATGAGAATGAGACGACTTGGACAGAAGGTACACTAGACGAGTATCCCTATTTTCCAGGCTGGGAGGAGAAGTGGCATCGCCAGCAGGGCTTCTAGGAGATTATAGGAAGTATTTTGGAACGAGTACACAGCTAGGATACACAATGGCCATGTTTATGATATAATGATTCGAAGATACCAATGAAGATATTGATTTATGTTTCATGAAGACCGATATACTCTAAAACCTTACATGTATTTCTGCGAGAATTAAGATGAAGCTGCATAGCCACTAGAGTATCAGGAAGATGGCAGTGGCTTTAATGTTTCGTGTTTTCACTGTTTCTTGCGCTTTATCTGACATACGTGACAAGATTTGAAGTAGATCCGAAGGTCCCAAAGGAACAAGTCTCGCCGTGTCTTAGCTGAACAGCAAGAAATATGCGCTGTATGTACCTAGGTAAGTAGGGCATTCGACTTCGGGCGAAATATAGGAGGCAAGGCAATTGAAGGATGAAGCGCTGCTCAACGTCACGCTGCGACAGTGTTTGGCCGACCTTTCATCACGCGGTCAAAGGACGTAGGGACTTGGGTTCCGTAAGGATATTTAAAGAGAGATTGTTTAGACTCTCAGCTATTGCCGGGTATAGAGAAAGGAGAGTGTGCCATAGAGGGCTGAAGTACTCTTCAACTCTCTTGCCAATGCTCAAAATACAATTACCAAAGAGCTACTATAACACCTGAAACTGAAATGAGAGATAGCCGTTGAAGCAATCTTACTTGCCGAGACATCCCCAACCTTGCTCGCATATAGCCATGAAAATCTTGAATACATGACGACGCACAGGTAGAAAACGGTCGAATTCTTTCTTGTCCCTTAAATATTTTTAAGATAGTGAGCCGAGTAGAATCCACTCTCTATTAAAGATATCCTCACCTTCGCACCATCGTGGCGGAGGGTCTCTGATTGTCCGGAATTGCATTCCGAACCACTTGCAGACGATAGAAAAACGGAACGAGTTCCCAGCGACAGAGATTTCGCCATTACCCGCCTGAACATCAGTGACGTTGAGAGGATAGCACTGTAATCTCGCCGCCTAGAAAGACCCGGCGTAGACAAACATCCTTTCGGATCAAATGGCCGAAGCAGACTGATGCCTCTCTTCGTATGCTGTCTTGGATTTCCGCGGCGGCGTCCTTCTGCCAGCAGGTCAGCGACACACTGTCGTCGGCTGGTGCGAACGAGGTACAGTACGGGAGCACGGCGGCCTTCGTTTTCGTTTTCGAGCCTGGGGAGAAGCCCCTCCCCCTTCCGCAACCAAGGGCTATCAACCACCAAACGCGGGCTTCCTGGGGGAACGCGAGCGCTGGTGACGGATTCTTATATGGTCGGTGCCGTCAGTCATATCGGTCTGGCTGTAGCGATGTGCAGCGCTCATACAGCCTCGGGCCTAGTCCACGGTTTGTTTAGAGCTGGGCCATGGAGCAGCAGCTAGAGACAGTATGCGATTTCGTCACCAAGCAGGGAACTCAATTCTGCAAGCCTACACCACTGCGGGGGCGTCATCGCAGCTTGTCGCTCATGGCTGCTCTCTCCCCCATCCACTGCCTGGGCTGGGACTTCAAGCTACAGTATTTGACCTCTTTTCACGTCGTGGCCACTAATTATCTCTAGGGACAAGGCGATCTGGGGACCAGAGCTGTTACCTCATCGGAGCCGGACTCTCGTCCGATGGAATATTACAACTTTGATTTGGCCGGAGACATGTCCAAATTTCATGCTTCTAGGGACCCAACTTCCCAAGAGTCATCGCCGCCATCATCACAGCGACCTTGCACTTACCACCACCATCCTTCATGTCGACTGTTATTCGCGACGATCGCCCGAGTATCAGCGCCACGCCCTGTGTGAGGAAGACCACAAAATCGATCGATTCACATATTTCGTGACAACAGAAAGGGCCAGAAAAGATCAGAGCAAGAATGCGCCTCTACCTGTTTGCAGAGGGCCGCTCAACGATAAGTTTCGCCTAGAGGGTTACATCTCAGGAAGCTACCACTCGCCATCGAGGCTTGTCCTGGTGCCACTCATTGAGCCAAAATCAAAACCCTCTCCCACGCTATCGACAACTGGACCCCCGTGCCAGTTCTCTCCCCTCAAGTGGTACCTGAAGGACTAGATCTACCTTTTCGCCCCACCTCTCCGCTTCATAAGCTTGCTATCTAACAACAGCTCTGGAGGTACAATGAACTTGGACTCAGCAAGCAGCAGCTCTGGAAACCCCTCGAACCCCAGGACAAGTCGGGGGTCAATCGCAGCCCAGTTTGTGAAGACTTTTCTTTCTGTCTCTTGTTCCTTAATTGGGGATATATCCTGTTATCTCATGTACTCTGGGATTGATCCAGACAAAGACCCTTCTGCTTCTATTGACACTCCGTGCTGGGGAAGCACTCACTGACTCGGGGGCTTCAGGGCATGTGAAACTTGTCGATCGAGAAAGCAAAAATGTGATGAGCAACGACCGAAATGCGGACTATGCCAGAGAATGAAGTTGGAATGTAGGTATAGGGAACCACAACCAACGAAGTAAGAAAGCCCCCGGCATCACCTGGCTTTGAGGTGCAACTTACTAAACAGCTGCCAGGAAAGATAAAACTCTTGTCGAGATCCTAGACCGCTTGAAATCTCTAGAAGGCAAAGTTGATCGAATACCTACTGGCCGAACTCCCGCTTCCGCTCCCAGCCCGGCCCCCGTCCGCGCCGGATTTGGCTCTCCACAGCCGGCACCTTCAAGTCAACCTTCTTTTAGTACCGAGCTTGATCTTAGCCCCTTCTCACCCCCATCTCTCCGTCCGTCTCAAGACTCTAGTGCTAGTGGCCTTGGGCGAGTTCCAACATATCGACATGTTTCTGCGGCTCACAAAATACTGACATGGCCTGTCGTCCAACAACTGTTGCTACAAGCTCTACCAGCAAATGTAGGGAATCTTAAGACTCTCGAGCAAGACGGGCCTGCGTTCATAATACAGTTGCAGAAAGGTGTACCGATCCTTCCACTTGATGAGGAATTACAGGACAGACCTTTTGTGGGCATGCAATCTCAGGCAACAAGAGTCGCTGGTGGTCCTAGAATAATCTTTCCAGATTTGACTAGGGATATAATGCATCGCCTTGCAACAGCATACTTCGATACATTCAATTTCATATATCCTTTCATGGATCGACAGAACTTCATCTCCGATACTCTCACAAAGGTGTGTACGGAAGGCTTTGATGGGGATCCGGATTCCGTTATAGCCCTTTTGATATTCGCGCTGGGCGAGTTGGCCATAGAAGGCTCTCGTGGGCAGCCCATCTCAGAAGGTGACAGCCGATCGAGTGGCGTAAGGGGTGGATCGGCTCTGAGACCTCCTGGCCTGGCACTTTTCAATGAGGCTAGGAAACGTATTGGTTTCGTATTGACAGGATGCGATCTCGAAAATGTCCAGATCTATTCTCTTGCTGCGTTCGTAGACCCCTAAACCTCGTCTGACGAAACCACGTTTGATACTAATATGAGATTTTTCGACAGACTATATTTTCAGTCTTGTTCTCGTCACGTGGTACGTGTTTTCAAGATTCGAAGAACGTAATGCATAGGAGACTAATGTGTGTAAATCAGGATTTCTGGAGAATGACTACGAATGCATCGCAAGCGTGCTACATTTTGGTCACCTGGTACGGTCTCTGAGTCGGTAGATCGCTGTAGGTGCTAACAATCTCTAGTAATTCAATCGACTGGAATTCGCCACGAGGTGATATTATCAAACGAGCATATTGGCATTGCGTGGTTATGGAAACTGCCTTACAGTATGAATTGGACTTAGCGCCTACCGGCATAGCGAGCCTAGAAGATCGAGTTGGCATGCCCAGTTTCAACACTCCTTTTTGCGAAGCCGATCACAGGGGCAATCAATCATCACATTTCGAAGCGCACTACGCTTCTCAAATCGCCTTGCGGAGGCTTTGCGCGGAAATCCATAATAGCCTTTATTATGAGGGTAAGAATACAATAGTGAAGGGTTCTTCTCTTGCCCTGTCTTTACCACACATACTGATCACCATGTAGCAATGACGACTACCACTCCGAGCGGGTCGAGCGACGAGTTCCGTGGACCGTCCACGCAGTCTCTCAATCAGCTTGCGGCGCAACTCTCTCAATGGCGTGGCATGCTTCCCAAGAATCTTCAGTGGGCAGAGGAAGACCCAGCCGGCTTCCCTTCTCCGCAACCAGCGACCGTCGCACCCTACAACCAAACACTGGATCCAAGCCTATCCCCTCAACAAATACTCCCTGGGACGCCACTATTCAGCACTGACTTGAGTATTGAACCTGTTCACTATCCTTACCTGTATGACATACAAGTCGCGCTGTTGCGGACGCGATACTACTACGCTAAGTACATGCTCTATCGTCCATTTATCTACAAAGCGTTACATTCCCCGGAACAGATGACTCAACAAGACGCCGAAGGAGTGGCAGAATGCCTTAAAGTAAGTAATATGTCAAATCCCTCGGTCCCCTCATCTCAACACTAATGATTTTGTGGCAGTCCTGTCTCAAATGGCCTCTATTACTGTCACCAACATCTCGTCGGAAGCGATTGATACCCTATCTATTCTCCTGGAATCAACACTTCCTTGGTATACTAATCATCTTACACATAACCCAGCATAATCCCATGCTCCGAGACATACGTACACAGCTTTGCGGACAGAGATTTGAAGCCGAGATAGAGCAAACTGTGGAGCTCATGATCGACTTCATCAGAGACCTGAAGATTTGCGATCCTATAGCAGATTGGTGCTATAGGATCCTGCAACCACTCTTCAACTTGGCCCCATAAAAGAAGGCTTGAGCCATAGGTGTCTTACAAGAAACGACTTACGAAGATAATGTATAGATGGAATTCATTGGGGAGTCGGAGGATGGGTTGGTGGGTTGGTGGGTTGGTAAATATGGAGCGGCATTCTAGGTGTACGAGGCGTTTGTGAAGCACCGACTAGCGTACTGCTCAGCCAGTTGTGCTTTAGGAGATGAAGCATACCGTGAGCAGTTCCACGAAGATCAGCGCAACCCAATTAACGGGAAGCTCTTCAGGGACTAATTCTTCCCGAGCAAAAGTATAGACTAGGTTTCGCAATTGGACGGCAGGATTTACATAACCCGACCCGTGAGGTCTAGAGCTATGTGAACATATCCAATGATGAGACAACGTATTAACCACCCACTTCAAGACTGCAAAATAAAAGCTATGGTGAAAGAGGATCATTAACGAAGCTCAAAGGCAATAAATAGTAGTCCCGATTTTTCATCTCATTTCAGAGCGAGCATCTGCCAAACTCAAATGCATGGTATAGCCCTCCCAAAGAAACTGTCCCCCAATGCGCCGCAGTATATGACATTGCTCATTTTTCCTCCTACACTCTACCAATGCTAGTCTCGCCGAAAGAACGTCATTTATTCATCGTCACTGTCTTCGTCCATTGCAACGTCTCCTTCACTATCCTCCTCAGGCTCATCCTCTTCGTCGCGTCTCCTCTTCTGGCCAGCCACACTTGTCGTCGGACTTCGTGCATCTTCCATAGCTTGATCAGCCTGCGAAGCTGGAGGCTTTAGGTTAGGAGTAGGAGCTGCTGTGTTTATCTTAGCTGCCGCAGATGGCGGTGCATTGAAGATGCTCTGTTGAAGCTCTGTTGCAGTGACAGCACCTGCAGCTGCCGAAGGCATTCTAAATGTCCCATCTAGCTTGGCGATAGTATCTGATTTGGATTTTGCATATTGGATTTGCTGTTGACAGATTGTTAGTCTGCACCTTGTAGAATTCAATCCGCTGAAGACATACAATCTCTTTTCCAAAGAATTCGAACCCTTGTAGTGCTCTCATAGCTTGAGTAGCTGTCTGGACATCTCGATACACAACGTGGGCTTGACCTCGCATTTTCATCGTTCGTAGAGCCACAACATCGAGGACTGGACCATAAGTCGAGAAGAGCATATAGAGTTCGATCCGCAGATCTGGTTTCTGAATCTTCGAAGAAGGGAGGTTGGTAATGTAGAGAGTTTGGTTTGGAGTATAGGTTGGAATGCTTCCAGTGGCCTTGCGCGCACCAGCTTGTCCAGACGCTTTCGTTCCCTGGATAGATTCTTAGCATGCACGCAAATAAGATGTCAGTTCTACTCACAATTGCGTTTGAGACCATCTTCCCTATGCCGCTCTCAATCGATGTCTACGAGGGTAGTAGTTCAGCCTTCCAATACTAGAATTTCACTTCGAGCCTTGTCGCGGGTCAAGCGAAGGACCCCGCTACGCCCACTTCGTAATCCCAGGCTGTCGTCAACCTCCTCCACAACCAACATCAAGCACACCTTGGTAGTAGAGAGCTCCTCCTATCAAGTCAATCTTTCAGTCATGGCAGCTCCCGAAGTTCACCATCTTTTCCACCATCCCATTGCGGACCATTCCTTCTCCGCGGACAAACAGACGCTGGCTGTAGCACGAGACACCAGCGTCGAGCTCTATGGACGAACCGGCAGTGGATTCAAGCTCAAAGATGAGCTGAAAGGCCATGATAAGACTGTCACAAGCGTCGATATTGCGTTGAACAGCGGAAGAATCGTGACATGCTCGCAAGGTTAGTTGCGGCCCTTTGCGCTTGGTCTCTGGCAGAGAACATGCTGACGCCGAAAAGATCGAAATGCCTTGGTGTGGGAGCCATCTCCCACTGGCTACAAGCCCACTCTGGTCCTTCTACGAATCAATCGAGCTGCTACATTTGTCAGATGGTCGCCTTCAGAGATGAAGTTCGCTGTTGGATCTGGTGCGAGAGTCATCGCTATCTGCTATTTCGAGGAGGAGAACGACTGGTGGGTCTCGAAACACATCAAGAAGCCTATTCGAAGCACTATTACAACTGTTGCATGGCATCCCAACTCAGTATTACTGGCGGCCGGCTCTACCGATGCACATGCTCGAGTGTTCTCCAGCTTTATCAAAGGTGTGGATTCTAGGCCAGAACCTGGCGTGTGGGGAGAACGACTGCCTTTCAATACTGTCTGCGGAGAATATTTGAATAATTCAGCAGGTTGGGTTCATGCAGTTTCGTTCTCTCCTAGCGGGGATGCTCTGGCCTTTGCAGCTCATGATAGCAGCATTACTGTTGTTTATCCCAACGGCGCTGAGCAGCCTCCAAGAGCGGTACTGAGCATCAATACTCAGCTTCTACCTTTTATGAGTCTCATTTGGAATGGTGAGAGCGAGATCATTGCCGCGGGTTATGATTGTGAAGCTTTCCGCTTCCAGGGAAATGAAAGGGGTTGGCATCTTACGGGATCCTTGGAGTCGAAAGGGCGCCCAGGAATTGGGGACGCAAGAGAAGAATCTGCTTTCAATATGTTCAAGCAGATGGATTTGAAAGGCAAGACTAAGGATGATACGCAGCTTAAGACTGTGCATCAAAACACCATTAGTACAATCCGCGTGTACGAAGGTTCCGGTGGTGCTGTTCGGAAGTTTAGCAGTAAGTGGCCAGCTTTTTCTAGTATGCTAAAGAAGCAATACTGACAATGATGTAGCAACTGGAGTTGATGGAAGAATTGTCATTTGGAATGCGTAGACATAGAAATGAATGCATGAAACATGTCTTACGTTCTATTCATGAGCATTCTACCAGCTTAGGTCGTCTTTGCGATCATGTTTTGAAAGCGGTCATGATCTTTCGCCTCAAGTTCTAGTATTCTCCAGGTAAGCCCGTTTCAATTCTTTCTTGGGGTAGATCATCTATATGAGCAGGACCTTTCCGTCCTCTCCTCATTTCCAGCTGTCTACTTCATCCAAATTTCTAGTCGAAAGGTGTTCGTCTCGAATACGAATCTCCACAAGTTCTATTCCGCCTTCAGATGCGGATCACATTCTTTCGAATGGAGAGACAAATCGATGGCGATCGGAACTTTTTGAATCCTAGCATGTCCCTTCCCTCACCCATTCAACCGGCCGCAATTTTCAACAATTTCGGAGGCATTCGCCATGGCTTCAACAACCCTGTATCAGACAGGATTCACAACTACCCAACCTCGGCTCGCTCAAACGTCTATCCAAACGTTCTGCCTCCTCTTAGCACAATGGCTTGTACACCTTCTGGCTTCTCGGTAGGCCTGGCTTCTCAAGCTCAAACGTACTCTACCGTCCCAAATTCTGGAATGCGGAGGCTCTATTCCCTTGGAGAGGATGTACAAATGATAACACCAGCGTCGTCACGCAGGACTAGCCGCATGCATGGGCTAGAGTCTACCGCCGATCGATGTGCCTCTAAAGCTCAAGTTTGTGTCTCCCCTAGTTACGAAGCCCCAGTCTTCAAGCTAGCAACAGATGCATATAACATGATGCAGCCATATCCTAGGCTACCCGTCACCGACCTTCTTAATGCTGCTCCAACCTCAAGTCTTCCATCCATGGCAAGCCATGGTGTCGAGGCTAGCCAAACCCCAGCTGTCGATGACAACACAGATACCGTGTCTATCCAGAGACAGATGACACCAATTAGCATGTCAACCTACTCTACTGCAACTTCTTCATCGACTATCCGCCCATCCTTCAACATAACAGAAGAGCGCTGCTTTCTCCTCAGCACGCTCTATAACACCTGTCTCGAGGCAGCAGCTTCTTATGCCCTCATTTCTATTCCCTCCTCTCGACGCCGTCACTGTGGCACTGGCACCCGAGCAGTCCCCCGTTACCACCCTTACAGTCCTCGACCAAATTCAAGTTACTGTACGCAATCCTCAACTGCTTTCGGTGCGAGAAAAGAGACCAAGAAGTCGAAGACATTGATGGATAGTATCTCTACGATCTGTACCCGTCTCTGGAGGAAAGCGAGACGCGATGGAATGGCACCGCATAGGGCGGAAGCGGACGCGGTAAGAGACATGAGGGATTTGTATGCGTGGAGCGAGGTGGTGGCCAAGTGTATGGAGAGCGATGGTCTAGAGGATGGAGAATCTGGTCTTGAGAGCGACGATCACGGTCTTGAAAATGGAAGAGCGAGCGAGACTTTGGAGGGAACTGGATTCCCCGGTATGAGGGTTGCGAAGGCGGCGAAGTGCATTTGTCAGTGGTTGGGGGACGAGGATGCTTGGGATACTTGCGATACCGTTATGGGCGAGTTGAGAGATTTGGCCGAGGATGGAAGAGGTGGTGGTGGATCGGAGTTTGAGACTATTTTGTGAGCTTAATTGGATGTTATGATGAACAAATAGCCTTGGTTAGGACTTAGGTTATTTTACTCTCTAGTGAGCTTGGAAAGCTTTGGAGACTCATGGTAGATGATAGCCTTGAAACATTAGGCAGAACAGAAGCAGTATTCTCGAAAGTAGAGGCAAAGGTTTCATATCAGGTCAAAGTTTCTTATATCGTGGAAATTTCTTGACAAAAATATAACATAGGCAAGTAGACAGGAACAACATAGTAGGCATAAATTAGAAAGCCGTAGGAAATTTCGAAATCAAACATCCTAAAAGTATGACCATCATGGGAATTATGCAGAGAGCTCTTGCTAGGGACTGTCTACAGGTCTTAACTCTAATCCAGAACATCATAAATAGCGCACCATCTCAGCAGCTGGCAAAGACACCGTGCCATCTGTCTTCTTTTCTTTCCTAATGCTTTCTCTAGCTTCTTCATTTCCCCTTTTCCACATCGCAATTCTCAACAAATGCGCTGCGTCAAAATCCTCCCGCCATTTTTTCTCAAATTTCGGCAACGGCCTCCCCTTTCCATCTTTCGGTTCCCCAGCCATCTTCCTTACCTCCTCAAAATACTCCTCAAAGTCCGGATAGAGCGCGGTAAATGGAACACCATCACCTTTATACTTGATGCGGTCTTCTTCCCACTTGATTTGCTCCTCGATAGGAGGGAGTGTGATCCGTCCTGCGAGGAATCTGGCTGCGAGAACGGCTTGCCATTCGAAGACTTTGAACGTAAATCCTGCGGCGATGGCGCCGACGAAACAGAGTGTGGGATCTTCACGCCAGAAGATGTGCTGATAGAGATTCGGAAGACGGTTATTTCGGATCGTGGCAGCAAGATCAGGGAGGAAGGGAAGAGTCCATGTATACCCTGTTCCAAAGATGATATGGTCGACGTTCTCTAGTTTTGTGCCATCTTGAAAGTGCACTGTTCGTTCATTGGTCTCGACGTTCGATGTGATGTGTGTGATTGGTGGCCGGCGGAGGATGTTAGGGTGTTGGAACTATCCAACGAATTAGCAGTGTAAAATCCCGAAGTTTTTGAGGGTGACCCGGAGCTTGGGATAGTCTCAGGAGCTCCCAGAAGGACAAACACTGCTCCTGAGACGGTTCCCAAGCTCCGAGCTCTCAGGGAAAATAGCAATCTAGTACGAGAGTAAGCTTACAGCATAATCGAAGAAATATGGGTGATATTTTCCTCTCACAACACAATTTAAAGGCGTTTCAGCAACATCTGCAAGGGCGAAAGATATATCTGGACCTGAAATACTGGCTCCAACCACTACTGTCCTCTTCCCACGATACTTTTCAGGGCCTCTCCAGGCTTTACTGTGTTCCACACTTCCTGGGAAGTTTTGCATAAATTCAGCAAGACCTGGCGTGTAAGGAATAAAAGGGACTGTGTAGTGTCCAGGTGCCACTACAACCGAGTCAAAAGATTCTGTCCACCATTGGTCTTGGACTCCATTTTCAAGCGGTTTTCTAAGGGTAACAACCCATTTTCCAGTTGTCGAATCCTTGTGAACAAGTTCCACCGTCGTATTGTAGCTTACCAGGTCTTGATATCCTCGGCGGTCCAGCAACCGTTGGACATAACCTTCCACAGCTTTCCAGTGACGAAATGGAGATTTCTCTCCATGTCTCTGAATGTTGAGAGGAGTTCTGTCTTCAGGGAATGGCTCTTGAGAGAAGGACATAGCAAAAGCATCTATGTTTGTCTCCAGTGCAGGGTATATTGATGTCTCAGAAAATCTATATTGATTATTCCGTGGAGCCGTGGTGGGGAGCTGTGGAGGTACTGGCAGTGTCTCATCCGGCCTTCGCGCTGCAAGCTTCTCTAAGTCTGGAAGCTGTTGGACATGGTCCTGGGGGTCCTCGATCCTGCAACAGATTAGGGAAAGACATTGCAGCCGTATTTTAGAACTGACCAGCATCCTCCTGCTTTCTCTCTCCTCTCAAATACACGGATTCGGTCAAAGACTTGCTCTTGAGCGAGCGCATCAACAGCAATCGCGCCTGCTGGTCCGGCTCCAATGATTGCTACACTCTTTACAGGAGGCATCTTTCACGAAATTTCTCTACATAAACATTAGAGAAGTACTCCTGGAGGATGCTCGAGTGTCTCCTGCGCAAGCCCAGCTCGAATGGTACGTGCGCCCATCTCGAGACGGATGCAGACATGAAGGTCGAGAATTTGTCGACCGAGGGAGATCTACACCTATAAAAGTGGATTGGATGGTGCCATACTTGCAGCATGGCCCCTCATTTGCTACCGGGAGAAGGGCAGCTAGAAAGAATCTCGATGAGAAGAACAGGGCACGAATTCGAACAAGGCCAAACATGGATGGGTTGAAGTGCGCAATATCGTATACAGACGTGTAAATATATTTGGGAGAGGTAGACATGAGATCACAAAATTGAAGCACTGCGTTGCTGGAAGGAAAGGTGCCGAAATCTCACCTACCTAGGTACCTAGGTACTGTAGTGGACTAAGTTGGGATTGTGGAACTAAGATTGATGGATAGAATTCGGCGGCAGTCGGACCTTGCAGCTTGCTTCTCGATCCCGAAAATCGAACCTTCTCCTCCAGAATAACTGTAGATGCCCGACATATGAATGGTCTATAAAGTTATTAAATGATGGCTGGATCAGTAGTAGCCCTGAAGGCAGGTTAACAATCCTGCACACGGGCGACATACCTCCAGTACATCTCAGCACGCATCTTCGCCCATCAGCGTGGCGGCAAGAACGTCCCAACGAGACAAAGCTCCTCCTTCCTTTCACATCACACAACTCAATCTCAGTTTCAGTTTCTTTCTCCCATGCAGGAAAATGACCGTCATGAGAAATGGGAGAAAAGCAAAATTCTCGGGTGGAGTGTTGATTGCTCCCTCAAGGCGTGGCTTCTCGTTCTAGAGAGTGTCGGCAGCTCCTGACGTGGACTGAGCGACGCAAGACGCAGTGCTCTGAGAGGAAGGAGCGTCGACGTCAGGCGACTATAAACCCCCCCCTCGGATTCCATCTTCCAAGTTCATTTCTCTTTCTTTCTTCAACATCACTCGTCCACGTCAGATCGATCCTGCTGATGGTGGCCTTAGAACTTTCATGGAGTCATCAACTCTTCTTCTCCCTCTCTTCTCTCCTTGACTAGGTATCTGCAGTGCAGTAGATTTGACTTCGGTCCTCGATTGTGATCATCTCGTACTTGCCATTCCATCCTCCAACCAGCTCCCCAGACAATTTTCTTAGGGACCATGCCCAGACGCGACTCTGTCTTTGACGATCTTGCTATGATATCTTTATATCTCGCAGGGTATCACGCCATATGTGTTCATGTTCAGCGTATCTCTCGACTCAGGACTGAAGCATTTCGGAAATTCCACATCTCAAGGACATACATATCTAATAGATGTGTGCCAGACTTGACACACATCAGACTCTCTTACTAATTGTAGATCAAAAAGTTACAATATTAGACACAAAGAGCTCCACTCTCACTGTTCAGAATTCAATGCTCAGTATTATGGTAGAGTAAGACCACGACGCAATTTCGCACCACGGTCTGAACATTGACTTTGGAATACTATATTATGACTGTGGATGCTCTCGTGGGTATGGCATAATAACTCGAAAGCAAATAGGGTGTTAGGCCAAAATGACTCCCCTCCTCAGCACAGAACAATGATCTACCGATTAAAACTTAAGTAGATTCTATATATGCTGATAAAATGCTGAACATTTTTGATTTCCCAATGTTGTACAGCAGTTGCATATTTCATGTCTCGGATTCGACAAGCCTCACCTTTTCGGTTCGGATTTGGCAAAGACACCTTTCCAGAGTCTCCAGGTGCTTTCATTTACTCCATAAATGATGGCGTCTGCGAACCCTTGAATTACGATACAAGACTTTTCGTGGAGCACGTCAGCAACAACCCTCTGGAGCTATTTCGGAAATGTGTGACATACCTTATCAACTGTTCCGACCCCGAAAGGTGCAGACTCTCCTGTAGTTGCTTGATATATCCTTATCGCGGTAGGAATGGTCCAGATGAACTGTAGGGTGTTAACATACAGGACTACAGAGGTGGACGAAAGAAGAGTTCGTTAGAGTACGCACCATGTAGACAAGTGGATAGGTCATCATCTGGTAAGAGATCTGCTCAAGGTCAGAACGGCAGAGACGCTTTGTCGGGTCGCACGTACCCTCTTCAACACCGGCGATGCCCTTCCTATACGTGTATGTCTCGATTGAGCTCCTGCTCGGTCGCAGTCTCCATCTGCCCCGGTTGATACATTAATGGAGAATGTCGGACCGGCACCGCTTCGTAAAGCAGACGAGCCTTGCAGGCTGCCCGTAGCATCTTCGTCGAAAGACATGAAGCGATTGTGTGCTTTGTGAATGAGGAAGTACAGGCGAAGGTAGAGCGCAAGAATGATGATAATGATTATCCACCTGTATACAGAGTCAGCAGCAGACCGATGCCACACATGGAGTCGTGCTAACCTTGGTAAGAAGTTTACGAGAAGACGTGTTCGATCACTCGTGAACCAGCACCCTGTTCATATTAGTGCTAAGTCCCCAGAGACTTGAGAGGCTAACTCACAAGCCCCGATATCGCCATACCCAACGACTCCCAGGCCAACGGCTGCCCAGAGCAGCGACAGAGTCCATGGTAGAACCCATGTCACAACTTTGTGATCTTGGATCCAGGACGACTGATGTTTGTGGTTGGCAAGTATGAGATACGTGCATATTGCAATTGTAAGTACCCAGTAGTCAGCTAAAACAAAGTCAGCACTGGAAGCGAAACTTTTCATGCTGCTTACTCTGTACTACAAACACTTGAATCATGAACCCATTGAAACTGCAGAACGTTTTTTCGAGGGGAATGCCGATGTTTGGACCAGTTAAATTCTTGGCGCTACTTGAAAGGAAGTTGAGGGCCATGAGGAAATCGCTGATTGCAAGTCCCCTTCGTCATGTCAGAGATATTATGAGACCTGAGCTAGCAGGGTGCGACGTACAGAATCAGTTGGTGACGAAATGTTCTCAAGCTTCGGAAGATCACGAAGCTGAAGATGATCCATCCTGCCCCCACAGCGGACAAAACAGAGACAGTGACGATGACTAAGTTCAGCACTTGGATCTGATGAAGACTTGATGGGGCAGAAAGGACACCCATGTTGTCTAAGTCTTGTGTAAGAGTACGCAAAGAAGAGAGATGTTCCAGCGAGGATCTGCCACCTATAACACTTGAGCAATAATAACCATAAGTCTGGAACCTCTGGGAGGTGTGATTCGTTATCTGAATCTTCACTTTTTTGAAGAAAGAAAACCAAGGATCGTAGCATGATGCTGTTTCAGTAGATGCGAACCGAACAACAAAATTCCACAAACCCCAGCTTATCTTGAGAGAAGATCAAAAAGAAAAACCCGCTTCATACCAACTAAAGAACCTTATCTGGAGGGGCGGGAAAGAGGAAGAATTTATTGGATTATCTCTAGAGCCCTTGGAATAACGAAGCCCCAATGTGGTTTAACAGCTGTCCTGGTAAGATCGAGGAAAGTGTCGCCATTGGTATGGGGGTCTCAAGGATTAAAATCCCACAACGGCGGGAAGATCCAAATCTGAGGATCGGCACCTAAAAGAGTGCACAACATGCACAGAGACGCAAGTCAATTGCCCGATCTGTCCTTTAAAAAGGAGCATCGGACGCGCCATACAGGGTGGAACTTAGATTGTCGCCCGGTGTGGAGATACCTCTCGAACTTGATATCTTATCATTTCCTCGTCCCAGAAACGGAGGTGCGAGAATGCACTCGTCTAGTGTGGAGCGTGGGAATTGAACCATTCTCCGCGGAAAGCAATGTGCACGGGAAAGGGGGGAACACGGACGGTCTCTGGCTGTGGGGGCACAAGCGAGACTCAACGCTGTCCTGATGGCAACTGCGACGGGAGCGCTGGAATTTCTCGTTCTGAGATAAATGGAAAAAGCAATAAAAGCTTTTTGCTTGCGAAAGTGACTTAAGAAGCTAGACCACGTGACATTTAGTAACCGAGTCCTCTCCCCCTTCTAAGCTGTTCAAGTAGCAAACCTAGAGTAAGCCTTGTTTCTCGTGTATGCTCGAATATCACTACTCGTGTAGCCTTTCACATTTGCGATATTTTAATAATATTCCATAAATTATTTTCAAGAGCAAATGAAAAAATCTCCCACTAAAGCGGAAACTAAAAGGCGAGCTACATACTTACATGCCAAAGACCTGACAACTTTATCAATCAGTCTCTCTATTTTTGAATGAAAGCACTGGCATATAAACAAACTATTGTCAAGGAACGAAACGCGGTATCCACTATCGCGAACAATCTCCCAAAGCTGACTGTAATTAGACTTGACAGCCTCCTACAGTGATGCCTCTGTCAAATTTAGGTTTATTAGCATTAGCACAAGCCATTCGTACTCAGCATTTTCGAAACACTTAGATACAGTAACTCCTTCAAGATAGTTACGGAATATGCGAAAACGCAACAGTCGCTTCCACAGAGTAGGCCGCTTTTTCAGGATTTTGAAGTATTGTGGCTATTATAGGGTGAACCCTACTCTCGTATGTGAGTGCTCAGAGTGATGTTCCGAGCGAGCAATTTTCCTTCAATGGAATGAAATCAGAGTTGCAGGCCATTCACCTATCCAAGCGATAAACCTCGAACTTTTAGCTTTTCAAGCGGCAACGCGAACTTCCTCATAGCTCACAACGCTTCCAAAAGCTGCAATAAAACGGAGATTTTGTAAAAGCACTAGAAACAGATCTAAAGACGTAGCAAGATATTTCGCATGAATTCGTGCCGCTCGCGTCTCGAGGTAAAACTTCCGAGCTGTTGCTTTGAGCGCCTTTATTGGTCGACAAAGATGTTGGCGAAGGAGGACAGAATTCGAGGTGCAAGCTTTTTCAGGGCATGTGACTCCACAAAAAATCCGGATTGAACCATGACGTTGGCCCTCAATACTGAAAGGTCTGATGCATGCTACCCTTCGAACTGATTCGGAGTCTTCCTCTCTAGCAGAAGCAATTCCGTTATCGGCCTCGCACGGTTGCCGAGGGGCTGAAGAACCTCCGTTTCGGTTGAGCTGTCAGGTTGAAGTCAAAACTGAAGGGAAAGTATAACAATGTCCATTCGTGAAAAACTCGCCTTGCGACTTTAGAAGGAGTAACTTATTAGGATCGAACATTAAGGCCGTGCGATGATCCACTGGCAAAAGGCCATTTAACAAAAAACCATCAAAGGGGAGCAAGGTCGACATGGCGTTGCTTGAGCGCCTCGAGTAGCATATTTCAAATGCCTTTCAAACTCGAGGACACTGGGGAGGACCCTTCAATCATTTCGTCTCAAACCGAGCCATGCCCTCAGAAGTTTGCGGAAATCTCATCCGAAAACCAGATCTCCGCCAGCAACCTCAAAGGGTCAAGGCCTGGCAGTCCGTATAAAAATGTCTCTTGCGTCGAGGCGTCGTCGCTGAGGCCCTTCTGCTCTGAAAACGGCGGATAGGCAGCGAAGGTTTGAGCGGTGAGAAAATTGCAATCGGCACTTCCCAAACCTTAACATCGCCTATAAGTAGAGCTTAGGCCTGAATAGACGTCACATGAAAGTCTAATATATAGGTACGGTTAGACCCTCGCCGCACAGCCCGTTTGCTCTCCCCATCCTCCCCAATCGGCTGTTCAGCAGCACGGTCCCAGCAGTCAGCAGTCGAACATGGGGAAGACACAAGACTTCTTGCTACTGCAGCAGCAAGGCGGAACAACGCGGAACAGTAATGCTGACCCTCCTGTAGCCGGATGTGAACATATTCGCGTGCGCATCGCATCACACAAAATCCCGCGCTGTCTCCCAAGATTCCAAGAATCAGAAACGAAGCGAGAAGCACGAAGCACGAGGATGCAGAAGCAAATGCAGCTAGCCGGAGCAGCAGATGCGAGATGCAGATGCACGAGAGCAACGGCGCCAGGGCAGTCCCTGGACCCTGGCGAGCGAGGTCCTCCGGGACTGAGCCGCACGAGACCTGCGGGATTGCCGGTCCTCGTCGTGTTTTCCCAGCCAGAACTCTTTGCGCACTGGTCAGCGCCTGGCCTGAGAGTGAACCCACCCCACTCAGCGCGTCGTCTGCCGGCCTAGTCCAAACGCAATAACCATGATCGTCGTCGCGAGTAGATAATTTTTTCTTCTTTCTTTTGGGTTCGCTGTTCAGAAGTGCTGCCAGCGTCCATTCGGTCTGTTTGGCGAGAAGCGCTGCGGGAACCTGTCATCAGATGAATCTATGAATCTGTTTCGGGCCCAAAGTAGCACTCCGGATGGAGTATCATCTAGGGATCCCGCTGGTGACGCATCCGATTCAAGATTGTTGCAGATACCCACGCGCAGCTCATTCATGCACGCCGCCAGGTCCTCAAATACGGTAATCGACGAGACGCGCTTGTGGATGTTAAGCACGAAGCGCTGAAACTGCTACAGCCGAGCAGCTTGGGTTGAGAACGTGAGATATGGATTGGCTTGGTGCTAATAATGTGCCATGCAGTCGAGAACAGGCATTGGTTTTCATTAGCGGCTTCTGATGGTACGACTTGTGCTGAGCTGAGGTCTGTGAATGTCCAAGAGATTGAACTCTTAATTCCTCTCGATATACCAACGGAGACCGCGTCCGGGTCATACACTTCATTTATCTCTCTACGCTTGACGCCTAGTCTGACTTTGCACCTCGTGGCCGGTCAGCTGAAGTCAGAAAGCTGCCTGCTTTTCCCGGCGGTAGATTGTGGGATGCCGCTTACTGGCTCCGAGGATCATAAATCTCAAAATATATGCAGCCTCTTCATCTCAGCGTCATACCAGATGCGGACAAAGTCTGGAATTGTGCCATGATTTCCCCCAACGTCATGATAATGGTGCATGACACCCCACACACACTTGTCGGATATCAAGAGGGGAAAGAGGCGCAATCAAGACTCAATGAGTGATGGATGAAGTGATGATTGGTATATCTTGCACCTTGGTAGAAATCCACCTCTAAATCCTCTCCTTCGTGGATGCTACCATGCTTCCCTAACTTTTCCCATGCAATTCTCTGCCTATAAGACTCCTATATCTCCCCTGTAATAAAGCTATCCAGGTATCAATCTTGAGGTCCAGCTCTTTTGCTCCCAGACAAAAATAGTCACACTGAGAAATGAAGAAATAAATTGCGTAATCCCAAATTCTCCCATATTACCGTTTGACGCCCCGCTGAGCCCGATCATGAATCAAGTGTCGTTGCCGAATTGTGTAAAAGCCGTATCCCATCAAAAATCCCAAACATTTCCCAAAGCATAACTAGACGAGGAAGAGTGGCGAGCGCATGGACCATCATAAGAACGGTACAGTAGTATCGGCTAAGAATTGCACAGCGGACAGTGACCTGGCACCACAATATATCGTTCGTGAGGACCTCGTGGACATCTTCGCTCCCTATTTCCATCGACCGAGGTGCCGAAGAAGTGAGCTCCTGGATCTACGCAAGAAGTGTAGATGTAGTAGTTTTTGGTGTATTCGCACATCTTGTCGATATTGTGAGGTGAGTGTCTGGAATGGTATTATCAGCAAAAAGTATCTTGAGTAATAGTCCAAATTTAAACATACGGGGAATGAAAAGCAAGAAGTCGGGTCGGATTAAGAGGGGCTGAGGCTCAGTGCAAGAGGTGGACGAAGAATGGTGATGTCGAGTGGATTCTGCAGTGCTGCATGCCTTGAAGATATTCAGGTCCAGCTGGGTTGGAGAGAAGTGAGTATATATAGAGGGTGTCCGACAAGCCGGCAGTGCCCTGGCGAAGTATCATAAAAGCAAATTGCTTGATGAGGACATATGAGGAGCTGACAGACTTCTTTTTAAGAAACGGCGACAAATTACTTATGTGAAGGCGCAAGATCAGAGCCCTGAGCTATGGCCGCCAAGTTGCCTTGTAACAAGAGTTCGTTTGCAGCCTGGAACAGGCATTGAGAGTGGTCAGAAACGGGCAGGTCGAGCTGCGAGGGTGATCCACCAGATTCGTGCAAGACCCCCTACATTTCCTTACCACGGCACCCTGACGCATCCTGGCCCTCCCTGCCTCGATCAGGAGCTCAGGCATCGTACCGACGCATGCACCAGCCGATCCAACCGACGTAGGTGGACACAGGCCTTGGGGCCGCGGTGAGTGGTGGTGCAGCGCAGGGTCATGGACGTGTCTGTGACACTGACATGGAGGTGTCGTGGGAAAGTTGTGCGAGGTGGTCCAAGCGACGACATGGACGAGGAAGAAGAAAAAGCAAACACGGGTATGGGAAATGGGAGATGGGAGATGGGAGATGGGAAGAGGAGCGCAGAGTAGCGCAGAGGAGCAGAGGCGCCGAGCAGCACAGAGCAGAAGTTCGGTTTGGCACGGGAGTCCGGGCGCGGGCGGGCATGGACGTGGATGTGAGCGTGAGCGTGAGCGTGGGCTGGGCGTGGGAAAAGAGGTCGAGCAAGGGCCGACGAGGAGCGAAAAGCCAGAGCTGAGGGAGGAGGGATAGAGAGAGAGAGGCTCGCACGCTGGCTCAGTGCTCACTCTGGCTCACTCTGGCTGTGGCTGCGAAAAGTGTGGCCTGGCTTGGCTTAGCTTGGCCTAGCTTGGGGTGCCCGCACTGGCGGTCCACAGAGTGGAGCAGCACCTTTTGCAGTTTGAACCTCTTCTCTCGTCCTCTTCCTCTTCCTCTTCCCAAGTTCCCCCCGACCGTAACCCCTGCGCGGCAGGCGTCCCTGGCAATGCCGTCCTGGCCCTGCGCTGCCAAGCTTGCTCTTGCACCTGCACCTGCACCTGGTGCGCCTGTGCGTTGCGTGCAGGAAAACGTGGAATGTGGTGGCCCACCCTCGACCCCCAATGATCTGTCACCGCACCTGAGTGCCCCTCCACAAACCCCTCTCTTCTCCAAGCCCCTCCCCGACGAAGACCGGATGGGTGAGCAAGGGAGCAAGAGCGAGCATGCACCCATCCCGCTGCAAGTCGCCGGCAGCGACCACCGTTGCTGTATCTGATCTTGCATCGCGCATCTGGTCTCCCACGTCCTGGTCCTCCACACAAGGCTGCGTGCAACGAGAGTGTGGCTCGAGTCTCCACACGAACGACGGGGCCCTTGAAGCGTTGAAAGTTGAAACGGTCAGTAATTTTGCTAACGAGCCTAATCGCATTAGTCTGTGCGATCAGGCTCTCAGGCACTTAGAACATCAATTTGAGGTCTTCTAGCAGAATTTAATTAGGAGTAGCCCACCCATGGCGCTCTAGTGGTACATGAACCCAATGCTCCTGCTTTAAGATCAGCTCATTTATCCATTCTTGTGGTATTCTATCCCATTCCTCTAAAATCATGGCTTCCATTTCTGCCACTGTAGTCGGCTGCTTTCGGCGGCGGTG
>VXCB01000240.1:0-34539 GCA_009613015.1 Mollisiaceae sp. DMI_Dod_QoI | reverse complement strand
ATTCCATTTCAAGTTTCAAGTTAATTGATTGCGTGGTTGAGTTTTAATTCAATTTTGAAATCTAGTGGTGATATCGGTTTTGCTGGTGTTTTGGTGAGGGTGGTGTTTGCGCACGGGAATTCGGTTACATCATTTCGCCTAATTGCAACGCTGCGCTGCGCCGCAGAGACGACGACTGGTAAACAAATCAAAAGCTCGCTGGGTGGGAACCAGGTGGACACCTGTTTCTTTGCCTTAAAAAAACATCTCATTCATTCCATTATTGCATCAGAGACCGTGTGTCAACCATCTTGGACTTCCAGATTGGATCGGACAGACAATGATCGATACTGAAAGCTAGGTCTTGATAGCTAACCATGGTTTAAAAGGAATACTCGCTCTCGAAACCCGAGAAATCAGCCAGAAAAATATCGCGATCTCAACAATTCGAGGGGCCATGAAGTTTGATGACAGTGATGCAGAATTTTCATCGGAATTGGACTATCTACAATTGGGACCCATCATCAAATTTATCCCACTCCGCTATGAAAAACATCGGGAAGAGATCATTCGGGCATGATGCATCAACAAACAGACTTGTTGCGCGACTCGGCACCGGACTCATCCGTATTGACCACCTTGACAGAAGGCATTACTTAGTGAGAGGCTGTGGGCAGCCAAGATCCTCAAATTGGGGAACGACTTTGTTAGTGATGAAGTTGAGTATATCAAGTGTTGGTGTGATGATTGAGTTGAGATATGACGGAACACTCTGTGTGGCGAGTTGGTAGAGCAGGCAGGCTGTCTCTGGACCAGCAGCAACGACGAGAGTACCGTTCTTGATGCTGTTGAAATCGAGAAGATCGAAACCACCGTTGCCAGTGGCACCACCGAAGAGGACAGGATACTCGAGATATTGAGCAAGAATCTCGGCAGTAACGTCGAGGTTGCTGTAAGGCTCAACACGGTTGGTCCAATTGGGTGGTATTTGCTCCGCGTTGTTGAAGGTGTAGCTTCCGTCAGATTGCTTCTCGGCCCCGAAAAATGATGAGATGGTAGCCTCATCAGGTATGTAGTCTGGCCCAGAAGGCATCAACTCATACAAGAAGGACGAGGCACCAAATAGCAAGAGAGAAAGCGGGCCGAAATAGAAGTTGGGGTTGTTGGCGAGAGATTGTTGGTATCGCTGGTATCGGTATTTGGCAAGACCATTCCTGTTGTAAAGACCACCAGTGGTTTCGGTCATCATTTTGAAGAGAGTTCCGTTGAAGGAGAAGTTGTCGCCATCAACGAGAAAGTAGTCGTCTCGAGTCAGGGAAGTATCAGCCTCGAACTTGTTGTGGCCATCGAGACCTGGCTCTGAACCAGTTAAGATAGGACTCCAAGATGTTCTGGTGGTAGCATCACAGCCGATAGAGAGCTTTTCGGTAATCAAATCTCCGTCGGTGAGCGTCAGGCCAAGAGCAGCGAGGAGCGTTGCTAAGTCATAGCCGACGTTATACAGGTTCTGTTGAGCATCGACGAGCTCATTGAATGTCGTAATTCCGTCGTGTGCAAGGAAATTGTGGTTAGCAGCAACATTAAGTCCTGGGCAAGGCCCACGGATATCGTTGGGGCCGGGTGCCACGAACTGGTGAGCAGTGTCACCAGGAGCTGGGACCTGGTAACCACCCTTCTCGTTACCTGGGAAACCATGCTTGGCATTGTTGTAAGGGAACTCTGCAGTTATTCCAGGTGCCGGGATGTGGTTCGTGTTGTAAGGGCAAGTTGCTGGACCACCTTTGTTCCCACCTCCAGATTGTTGTCGTTTTGCATTGCGGAGCAGGCTTGAATCAACACCCGGCATGTTGGCTACAAAAGGGAAGGCAGTGACTGCCTCGGCCGCAAGTGCGATGGCCATCACAGGGTATTTCATGATTGCGTGTATGAAGAGTGATGTGCTGTACTTGGGGTATGTTGAGTGTGGTATCAGCGATCTTCACGCCAGACAAAGAGAGCTATATATCCTCGAGCTACAACGCCTCCGATGTCGAGATGAAAGCACCGAACACACAGACTATTCCTCAAAGGACTAAGAACATATACGACCCTCTGGGTATGGAACTGCTCCTCGGCTGACCCACCGTCGCCCCTCAAATTGATTTTTCATCCGAGAGCTTTCCTCACCACTTCGGCGCACCTTCAACGAAACCGATGAGGGAGGATGATGATCACAATTGCGCGATTGGATAAGAGCCTGCTGAGGGGCTTCACGGAGGTGGAGTCTTCAGTGGAAGCCACATACGTTGAAAAGCAACGTTAACTGATGGAGGAACTCCCAAATCATGCGCGAATTAAGGGAGCCGTAATGGCCAAAAGTTCGTCTTAGACCAGCGGACGAGAACAGCCGCTCTAGGAGATGTTGAGGAATGACGATCGACAATGCATCAACCCGCAGAAACCTACTATCCAAATGGCGTGTAGATTTTTCACTCACCCAATCAATCTTTGATTCAAACTTCAGAAATTGCCGAGGCTTCGAGCAAATCTACTAACAAATGCAGCAATACGGATAACCTCCCGCCTGTTCGCCTCCGAAGATCCAAACACTAAATCGAGCCTGCCCAGACCTTTCTCTATTTTGAGGACGCACCACACGCTCGAGGCGTTAGCAAGTTCACAGCATGTCCTGGAGTTTGCAGCAGATGATTCACTGCTGGCACGCAACAGTAGTCTTCAGGGCGCAGACATTATGGTCTTTCAGAGTTTTCAGCTGAGGTTCAATACTAGACTCTGGTTCGCCCAAGCTGAACATCTTCATACGCACTCTTGCCACTCTGAGCTCCCAGCTTACACAAAACTTCGAAGTGGCGTTCAAAAGCGTGTTTGTAGCACATCAATGCTCATTTAGTTACACCACAATCGGCACTAGAGATCCGGGAGGGTTTCTTGGCTCACATACTTGGCCTGCAGTCGAGCTGCGTCTCGTCTGAACATAGGTAAGTTATGAGGCCTCGGGTGCAATGCAGCTTACAGGGTCTCAGATGGCTAAAAGCTTGTTTGGCGCAATCAGTTTTAAGGTTATTCTGCTTGTGGAGATGGCGCAACTGAGTTTTCAGTAGTGATCGACAGCGGGGAACACAAACGAGCAAGTACCGAGGCTGCCCTCAAGATGTATCCACTTCGTCGCCTTTTATTTTCCTTTGCCATGACGATGTTTTGAAGGGTTGCAAATAAATTTTGATAATATTGACTATCATTTCCAATGCGCGTTGGTAACTTGGTTGTCATGTGCACTTTTGATTTAGTGTACCTTGAATCACCCTATGCTACCAATATGGTTTTGTCTCCCATCGTCACTCTTCGCTTTGATTTTCTTCCCAAGCAATCTGCTCTTCAACAAGCCTTCAATGCAATCCCCATCGAATCCCGTACAAGTTCCCTTCTGCGTCACAGTCTCCTTCTTGAAGTCCTTGCATTTCTGGTATCCAGCTTTTTCATTGTACCGAGGACATTTCTCGATGTCTGGATTGATGCATTCACACTCGGTGTAGACTGTTTCAGTAAGGACGCACATATTAGGCAATTCTAAGTCTGTTTTATATCGTCTTGATCAGTTCGAAGTGAGGTCTTTGCGCTGGATGGCTATCTTGATCACTCGATTATCGAGGTTATGGGTGATAAACCCGTCTTTCAGATGCAGTTTTCCTTTCATGGTCCTTTGAATTGGATCTCTTTGTCTTTAGTCTACCAAAAACGGCGACATACACTGCACGTGTGTTGTGTTCCACCCATTATCATGTACCTTCTGAATTCCGAAGAAAAAGAGCTCTAAACACCTTGAGCGGATGCCAACTACGACATGTGATAACTTTGAAATAATTCTGCAAGTGCTAGTACCAGACAGATTGAATTATCATCTTGAAAGATGCCGATGAAATGTCAGCTTGAATATTAAATACTTAATCGCTAACTAAAGGGTCTGTACAAGTGCTTTTCAAAACCCTCCTCGACCTCAGAGTATTCACCTTCTTCAATCACAGCATGTTCCTTAACATACACTTCTCTACCGAGAATTTCATCGACCTCGCCATCATCTTCTTCCTCATCGCTATCTTCATCGTACTCCTCCTCATTACACTCAATCGAACACTCCTCATCACCATACTCATTACCAAATAAAGCCCTATTCAACTCCTTCTCAATCTCCCTCTCCAACTCTTCATCCGCATCTGTGCCATGAATCATCCCCTCAAGTACTTGTCCTTCATTGTCACCCACATCCACCTCCGACATCAATCCAGTAGCCGTTGGCGGAGGAGCCTTTGGTAACTCAGGACTCTCTTCTCCGTCAGCCATATAGTCGCCGGATCCACGATGCCAGCTCTTCGGCCAGTACTTCTCCATATTCTCTTCTTCTCTTGATCCAGTGCCATCATCCGCATCCACTTCCCGCTTCCTCTTCTTCGCCTTAGGAAAGGGGAGGTCAGGACTACTCTCCGATGCCTGCTTTTCTCTATAATTCGTGAAATTCCCAGTTCCGTCGACGTTAAGATCTTGCTTCAAATCTAGACGTTGCAGTTTCCCAGGCGGTACACCAGGGTTCATAACGAACCCAGGTATCATGACATTCCCATCAATTCGTACCTTTCCCGGCTGTCTGGGATCATATTCTTCGTCATCATCACCCGTCTCCCTCGTCACTGGATCATAGACCTGTTGCGGTATCCCTCCTAGCGTCTTAGGCGAGATAGCGGATCCAGAACCTTCACTAAGATTATTAGACTCGATTGAGAACTTGAAAGAACTCTGTGACAGATCCAAGCTCGTAGGACTAGGACTAGAGCGGTGGGGAAAGCTGCTGATGGCAACGGCATCTAGCCGATTGAGGAAGGTTTCAATATTGTAGATGAAGTTGCTCATGGAGTCCAAGATGTCGTGGGCGTGATCCATATTGCTGCGCATGTCGTCGAATGGAGTCATGCCCGGCGGGCAGTCGTCGCGTGGACTTTCTAGTGGCGCATCCATCTTAAGGGATAATTGTGACTCTTGAAGTAGGAAAAGAAATAGTTTAGGGTGTAAACGAGGTATTGTAAGGTAGTGCAGTTGTGGGCTCGGAGGGTTTTGGACCTCGTTGATGACTTTGTGCTCCGCGATCGATTCTTTGTGAACATAGTATAGACTTGCTTGTTTGAATTCGGCGAAGTATCCTTTGTTTTAATTTTGTGTTCTCTTAAGTGCGGATCGGTAATGCGCTGGCATTGTGTCGTCTTGGACGTTTGCGGAATGTGGGAATAGCGACACCCTAAAGCACATACAGAACATGCTCACACAATCGAAACGCCAGCATGTGAAACAACGAAACATGACATAACGGAGATGTTAAGAGGAAATAAAAGGCTCAGTATATAGAAGCATGCTTCCATAACTCCATGCTCGTGATACCTATCCAGGTATGAACCTCTATCCCATCCCAATTATGCTCTCGTGAAACCATCAAACCAATCCACCCTATATACAAGCTCTCCTACGATTTCAATAGACTCAAGTATATACCCCAAACCAACCCCGCCAGACTCCCTACTAACGCCCTGGTCTCTACGCCCTTCACCACCGCAAAGTTCAACAAACTCACAAAAGGCCAAAGCGTCCACCCCGCTCTCATCATCGGCCAGAACTCCGCTTTCGCGTTCGCTATTGCATCTGCATATCCTTCTCCTCTGAAGCCAGAAAATGCTAAAGAGAAGAGAATAGTATTGAGTGTTGCGCCTATTGTTTGATCGAGTAGGAACTTCGTGATTGTGTTTTGGATGTGAAGTTTGGATTCGAGCAGGGAGTGGGACTTTTGTTCGCGGTCGAGTTCTTTTTCGTCATTTTCGGAGGCAGCATGGATGGCGGCGGATGAGGGGACGAAATAGTTCGAGGGAAAAGCGGATTCGAGGAATGATTGCCTGCGCGGTTGGTTGTTAGACAGCTTTGAAGGGAGTGGGGGAGGGGCAGCACGGGAAGGGAGCTCTACCAAAGGAAATTCGGCGGATTAGAGATCGCGTTGAAGACTATGAATTGGAATACTGGGACCCAGCTTATGGTGTATGGTGCCTCAGAGTGTGTCAGTATATCTGCGAGAGGATGCCTGTTGTGGAAAACGCACATTAGCTTTATATGCTGTGAGGATCTGGGCGATCAGATTGCTTGTCGCATTCAGCACACAGCTTTGAATTGTGGTGTTCACGATCGGTGAAGGCATTTTGAACGATCGCGATTCTTTTTCAAAGGCGTAGCAGGGGAAGAAAAAGAAGAGGTCAGAAGAGAATGTCTGCTGCGCTGGCACATTGTGGTTGCTTCTGCATCGCGAAACATCGTGGATAGGCGAATCACGGCCCCGTGGTGTCAATGACGTCGGGATAGGGGGTCTCGGCTAGGGTTTCAGGCTAAATCCAATTAACGAACGTACTTAAAGAATGTTTTATATGTAGTTGCTTTATTTAGACTTCTATATTCCACGTCGTTCCTGTTTTATCAGTCTTACACGATTTTCAAAATAAACCAAATTCACGTCTCGACTGGATCATGAGCGGGAGAAGGTGTCTGGAGTGAGTGTCCATGTGGATGTATTCTTGTTCCAAAATCTCAACGACTAACATTAGATACTATTTGTATTTACGCGCATAACTCAAATTCAGCATTAACTTATAATGGGAAGACCCGTAAGGGAGCATGAAGAAACTGGTGAAAAGCTTCCCCAAAGGAGGAGCAGATCAAGTGGGAGTGAACTCCTGTAACTACAATTCATGTTGCTTGTACCGGTAATAGGCAAAGCAATGGTAGACCCCAGTTCCGCAATCATCTGCTGCAATGCCTCAAATCTCGTTGAGTCACCACTTTCTTCCTCGCACATTATCATTTGATATACCCAGAAGTCTTGCTGTGTTTTGCCAATGAATGTTAAAGGGTTCGAGTTAGCGAAAACGATGCTGAATCTAGTCTCTCGTCTACCATTAGCATAGTGTACATAGCGTGGTAGACATAGATTTTATGCAGAGTGCAATCTGTTTCAATTTTTATTTCTGTCTTCGAGCAGAGTTGGGGGGTAGAAGTCCGACCAAGGTTGGGGGACGTTGATACCGCTGCTCTCAACAACTTTAAAGCCACATAAGCAACTAAAAGCAGAAC
This sequence comes from Mollisiaceae sp. DMI_Dod_QoI, assembly GCA_009613015.1. Taxonomy (NCBI): domain Eukaryota; kingdom Fungi; phylum Ascomycota; class Leotiomycetes; order Helotiales; family Mollisiaceae; species Mollisiaceae sp. DMI_Dod_QoI. Next base: position 27,408 of record VXCB01000240.1, on the reverse strand, counting down.
GACGCTGTAGCAACTAGGTACTTCGAGCCTTTGTTGCACATCGTAAGATCTGAAACACATTCATTCTTTGAGATGAAGAATCAATCTAGAAGCAGAGTTCTGCAGGCTAGCTGCATTGTATTTGTTTTCAGCAAGTTTGCTATCTCTAGTGGAACTCACAGATTCTTCGGCTGGATGACTCAAGAGGCAGCAAACTCGAAGCAAACTTTGCTCGTAGCGGCAAGCACTGCGATATCCTATAGTATGATCCAAACACTAGGATAATCTAGGATATGTTTGAGAAAACTGTAGCTGATGAAGCTGAAGAGAGCAAGAGATAAGCGATGCTAGGCACACCTGAAGATGTGAAGGGTAGAATTTAGGGCGCTTCTTTAGCACGCCTAAGATCAGCGCTCGATGAAGGAAACGACACATGAAAAGATTACTCTGGAGAATAAGATGCTAGAATACAATGGTCGTATGTTGAGCAAGAACTATTTAGCAGCTGCTGCAATCTGCCTTACTAACCTGCATCGATACAGGGGAACAGTGGAGGAAACGCTAAACGGGCCTGTTCCTAGGGTCCTCGCCTCGCTAGTGATGGAGTGCTCTTTCCATACCATAGGCCTATCGCGTAAAATTATCACGTCTACTCGCGCTTTCAGATCTTTCTTCCTGCATTTGTCTACCCTGATAGCATTATCCAGCATGTCAACTGTGACAGATAAAGCCGATCATAATTCAAAGACCGATATGATGCGAATATCCTCGACGGTTTTGGACACTCTTGTTGCTTCCATCAAGAAACTGGAGGATGGTATCTCGAAACTGCAGGCAGACACTATAGAATTACGAGCTACGAATGTTTCCCTTTCCAAACAAGTCGAATACCTCCGATGCAATGTAAGAGTATCCAATTTCTCGAAGTTCAAAGACCTACCTACGGAGATACGACTTATGGTCTGGAGAACCGCCTTATCCGTCCCGCAGATCCATATCATGACGGACAGATTAATTAGTCGTAGCAAGGTTAACCTCCTTATGCAAGTTTGCAGAGAAGCTCGAGATGAGGGCCTGAAACTCAAGCTTCCATTTTATCATGTTGGTCCTCCAAGTTTTGTTCATCGAGGAATCAGAAATTATATGAATTACGACAAAGATATTATCTGGGTGGCGCATGGTAACACTGTTCGTCCCGAGTTCATTATGTTCTATTGCTCTCAATGTCTGCCCTGGCCCTGGCCGGACAGTTTTGCCTGGCAACCCCGTTGGCCTAAGCAAGTCCCTCGTTATTGTGATCTCCGAGGACATAACACACACCGAGTAGGAGGCATCGCAATCAATTACGACGAATGGAAGGATCCTCCGCTGGACGAAGACGGCGAATGGCACTTCCGAACCATTAATCCCTGGTGGTGTTATGGACGCGTACGCAGTTTATTTATTGTCGTCAATCACGAAGAAGCAATTCAAGATCGGGACATCGTTTTTGTTAAACCCGCACTTTCTCCTTACGAGACCTTGCCTGGTATAAGCCCCCAGCATCCTGAACGCACATGGGACGCACTCGCCGAGGATAAAGTAAACAAAATGAAGCGTTTTGAACGCATAGAGCGAAGGAAGCTAGAAATTGAAGATGGATTTTGCAAGGAGTGGATGGATAAAACGTTTCCTGAGTGGATAGCTCCCTCCATACGCTTTGTAGAGGCTCGCCCTGCATCAGCGCAAAAGGATTGGATAATTCTGGGCTCTTGACCGGCGGACATATTGAGAATGTGATTAGAGTGGCCTAACATTCAAAAAACGGCCATAGGTCAGTTCTTGTACTGTACAAGATCAAAATCCGACGGTGACGCTATGATGGAGAAGCAAGAAACGACTCTGGGATTTGGGAGATTGGACAAAACTGTTGGTGAATTGGGACGGGTAACACTCGTATCCATTGTCGTGGAAGACGATTCTAAGAGTCCTCAATCACAACATCTTATTCCCGAGGCGTCTACTAGTTAGCACAACTTAGGAAAATCAGTGTTACCTATCTGTCTTTTGACCATCACGTGTAGCATATGCTTAATTTCGATACGTTCTCATAATTCCAAATATCGATAACGTCACAGTCAGGTTTCCGAAATTACCCCGCCTTGACCCCTCCACTTGCATCTTCTGATACACCTTCACTCCCACAACCTCATGCCATTCCAATTATCAAGAATTTCAATTGTACTTTCGCAATCGACCATCCGAGCAAGTACTCAATTCCAGCCTCATTTCAAAGCAACTCCTCTCTTCATCAGCAAACGTTCCTTCAATATGGCGATGCACGGCCACAGCGCAGCTTGCTGCAGCATTCCTCCAATTATATCGAAAGGCTACGAACCCAAGGGCAAATACGAGACTATTGGTGGCCTGAAGACCTGTATGCAACTCTGCAGCTCCATTATATTCTAGTCTCTAACTAGCAGAACAAACAGACGTCACTGGTCCAGCCGATGCCACCAAAGCCATTCTCTACATTTACGATATTTTCGGATACTTCCCTCAATCCATTCAGGGGGCCGATATCCTCTCCACCGCAGACGATAAGACCAAATACCAAGTTTTCATCCCCGATTGGTTCGAGGGTAGCCCTGCCGATATCTCCTGGTACATCTCTCCTCTCCTCTCCTCTCACTCTATGCTACGCAATCCTTCCATATGTCCTCAATTAAGCAGCACTAACAAAAACTCCAAGGTATCCCCCTGACACCGAAGAGAAAGGCAAGAAACTCGGCAACTTCTTCCAAACAACCGGCGCACCCCCTGCAACCGCCGCAAAAGTCCCAACAATTGTAAAAGAAATCGAATCCAAATACAGCAGCATCAAGACCTGGGGCATAGTCGGCTTCTGCTGGGGCGGGAAAATTGTCTCCCTAACCACCTCCACCACGTCCACTCCCTTCAAAGCCGGTGCAGAATGCCACCCAGCAATGGTCGATCCGTCTGATGCAGAGAACATCAAGATCCCGTTGTGCATGTTGGCTAGTGGAGACGAGCCGAAAGCTGACGTGGAGAAGTTTGAGAAGAATTTGAAGGGAGAGAAATATGTGGAGATTTTTGGCGATCAGATTCATGGGTGGATGGCGGCGAGGAGTGATTTGGAGGATGAGAGGGTGAAGAGCGAGTATGAGAGGGGATATAAGACGTTGTTGGAGTTCTTTGGGAAGTATTTGTGAGTGTGATACTTTTGTTTAGGTTTGGGATGGGAAGGGGAAGTAGATGCTGAGCGGAAACTGATGAGTGATGATTGGAGGTAGGAATGAGAATAATGCGAAGCTATGAGCTGCAGAATGGACGATGGACCCGGAAGCAGGCACTCGAGATGAAAATAGTAGCTAGCAGAAAATCAATCGCTGATTCCAAATGTAACACATCGTTTATTTTCCTGGAAGTCATCGTTGTAATACCCGAGCTTAGCCTGGTCGATGTATCTCAAAGCCATTCTCAAGTATCTATTTGCCTAGAAATGAGTGACTTCCGTCTTCACTCCATCTCTTATGTCCATCCAAATGCCATCACCAGTAACTATCCCCTTTCTAGACCCGTCAATTACTCCTTGACGACCTCTGGGGTGTAGCTATATCAAAAGTCAGTCTCGAGCTCAGTCATTTATTTCCAACAACCACCTCTCTCTACATATTTCCACGCTCTCTCCACGAGAGAAATAAATAAAGGAACTCACTAAACAGTCATAATTCCCTCGACTCCCAAAGTCTTAGCCCCTTGCTTCAAGACCTGATGCGCCTCACATCCTTCGTCGTAGTATTTCATATCATCGAGATTGGCAAACTCGGATCTAGCAACCAGGGTAAAGCCTTGCGAGCGTACATCCTCGTACGCGGGTCCGGCAGCTAGGGCCAAGATATAAGGCTTGCCGTCCTTTTTGATTGTCTGTTAGTTGACGTACATAGTGTTGGAAGGTCAATGAGAAGAAATCAAAGATGAGGAGAAAAGTAGCATCGAATTCTAGGGTGGGAGGAACATATTAGGGATATTGAAGTACCTTGGTAGCAGTCTCGCTAAGAGTTCTGTAGAAACCGAGGAGCTTCTGCTGATCATCCTTGGAAGGCAGCTTGAACATTGTAATACGAACGATTTTCGACGCCATTTTGCTCGTTGGTTCTTTTGTATGCTTTTCCAATTGAGTTACAGTTGAAATTATTTTTGAAGAGAAGCTTGATCTTGGTTGTTTTAGGGAAGAAGGTCTGTGGGGAAGTCCGGAGCTTTATGCTGCAGGTACGCGAGGAGGGTAGCTTGGCAAATCAAAAGCTCTTATCAGGAGAATTGTTAGTCAATTGAGAAGATTGAAAAGGAAGGGATGAAGAAGAATAAATATTAAGATGTAAGCTCAAGATAGTAAGCTTAGTACGTTATGCCGAGCTTCATGATCTGCTTCTGGTTGGAGGGGTACCAAGTATCGCGGGGTTGTCGTTATTGCGGGGCAGGGCGGAATCGATGCCGCATCGCTATCTTCGTACCTTTCGCCTTTTCTCGGTCCAACTGCGTGGCAAGATTGCGTTTCTACGACGGAAAATTATACGTTATCTTGGAATTTAAAAGCCGATCCCATTCTAATCAATGAAGAATCTGCTGAAGTTAATAGCCTAGGTTGAGCAACCCCGAAAGTCCTCGGGATCACTAATCCCCATTTAGCAAAAGAAGTATACGGAGTATGCAGACAGCCGGTCCGCTGATAGGTAGACCATACTCTGCAGCGGACCGAGATGTGAGAGGTGGACAAATTTTGGAGAAGGGACTGATTCTAGAACTATGGGTATGGCACAGGAACGACGGCGACGTTCACACGCGGTACTTCCACTTCAGTCGACTTTTCATAAGATCACATGATTGACATTGGTGGCTAAAGATCATGAGGCTTACCATGCTCTTTCATTAATTAATCGTTGAGAGAGCTTAAGTACTAGACACTTGGTCTGTTGCTTGACCGTCTGTATCTCTCTTCTCATAAAACGTAAGTGGATAGGCAAGGCCGTCTCCCACGTGACTTTGAGCAAGGGTTCGCGGTACCGCGTTCGTGACGCGACAAAAGTCTCATATGCGAACCGAACTTTCCCCCTATCCATCATCAACGGGGATTGAACATACATCCGCCATATACATCCGCCACATACATCCGCCTACCTCGAGTTACACAATCCTTTGAAAACCATAAAATGGACTCGAACACCTTCGCAATTCGTCACGACATGCTTGCTTCGGATTCGAAGAGTCATCCTACAGTTCAAGTCCCGGCAGAGCTATTCAGTTCCCTTCTGACATCCGTTGAGCAGCTCAAGCAAGCTGTCTCGAGATTGCAAACCGAGAATGCCTTAATGGCATGCGACATTCGAATCCTTCGAGAGCATAATGGTGCCAAATTCTATCTTTTCCCGGAATTACCAACAGAGATCCGCCATATGATTTGGGAGCATACTTTGAGAACACCTCGAATCCATATCTTTGACGAAGGTCGAGCAAGTCGCAGTCAAGTAAATCTTGTTATGCAGGCTTGCAGAGAATCGGAAGACATAGGCTACAAGCTAGAGATGCCGTACTATGATTTCTCTGGAAACCCAGCATCGGATATCACATGTCCCTCATATTACATCAATCTTGATATAGACACCATTTGGCTTGACAGTACCATGTTCTTACCTGGATACCTAAAATTCTACAACGGTAACCCGGATATTGAACACGACGTGTTCAATCACCATGACGCTTCGAAGTGCCCTCTAAAATTACGACTAAATTGCCTGGCGATGGACGCTGACGTTTGGGAAGATCCATATGTTAACGTTAACGGCGTCGAGAACGTCGGCGCGACTGATATATTGCGCATAGCCAATAACCCTCGAGAACTTTTCATTGTCGTTGCCAGACCAATGAAAGTAAACAATCCATCGAACATCATCTTCGTTGAGCCGACAGATACTCCGGCGAATATTAGGCCTGATATGGAACTTCGGCCAAGCCTCTATATGTTAGGCAACCCTTCTAAAATGCCCAACGTTACTTCCTCTTGGGACATGGCAGCGCGGCGACTGGAAGGTATATTGACTCAATTCAAGAACAAACGCGCAGAAGATAGAAAAAGGGAGATTGAAGGTATGGTTTTGTTCTGCATAGCTGCAAAGTGGTCTAACGACGTTGGCAGAGAATCACGTAACTCTTGATGTGCTTGACGGTTGGGATGATTTCTACGATATTTCTGGTTGGGAGATTCCGAAAGTCAGATATGTTGAAACCATCGAATCTGATAACCATTGGACCACACCAGTATACCTATCATATGTAGAATAAGATATGATGGGTTCTTAGCACATTCGTCGAACCATGTTGAGCGGAGGAGCAAAACCGTGAAGGGTCTATAAGAAATGATCACAAAGACAACCATTGTGGTGATGTGGGTCATAGCTTCCAAAAGCTCAGTGTATGCAAGTTCTAAGAGCTAAGATAGTTATGCGGAAAGTTGGCTGCAAGATTTGCTAGGCCATAAAGTTTCATTTTCCTCAAAACCCAACCGTTGCCCAGCGGAGTGTGCTGTCAAGAAGCAAAATCAAGACGTCAGTGCTCATGATGATCCAATCTCGCAAGCACGCTAGCACATTTCCCAGAATTCAATATTTGCTCTAATCTACAATCAGAAGCAAAATCAAAATCGACCTCGCAATCAAAAGACAGCGCAACAAAATGTGGAAATGCAATGCAAGAGGGTGTTTCAAGGAGTCTGTGGGCAGCCTCAGCGAAGTCCAAGTGGATTCAAGAGGCAATGAGCAAATGGTCTAAGCACTGCTGCACGTAGGAATGCTATGCGCCCCCGACTCACAGAAATGACCCACCACGAACCATGATACTTGGCAAGCGTTTCAAGATAAAATGACCTTCTCCTAATAAGTCCACTCGAGAGCATGTGAGACCAACAAGAACACAGGACCGTCATGATGAAGTCGTAATGCCGCTCTGGGACGGGTAAAAGCTGAAGTTCTCAAAGCCAACGAGAGCTACCGTAGGGTCGAAGTAGAGTGGCTTCAATTGCCAGCTCCGGCGTGGCTTGCAGCCAACTCGCAACATTAAAGTCATTGAGATCTGGCAAGCGGAGGCGCATGTTCGATGTAGTGTCCTGAACGGGTGCGAATCTTCTCGACATAAATCCGCCAGGTCCAACTGTAGTGCCGGGAGAGGGTCGGTCGTCGATAACGCAAGGTCTAGTCTCGGCAGATAGGGTTACAGCAGCATTGGAGCCAGCTTCAGTACGATGTCGAGGCCAGTGGATTGAGTCAAGAGGTGTGTTACAAGCTTCGCATTGTACTTCGAAGGCAGCGCGACGAACGACATCTCTGGTGGGCGCAAAGAGATCGGGTTGAGTAGATTTGTAAGCAGTTACAAGCTTTTCGACGTTTCTTGCGTGCGCAGCAGACTTCGTAGTGAATTTGGAGCAGTCGATATCACCAGCTTCAAATCGTCGGATCAATTCCTCGGCGGACCAGGCCGTCCAGTGCTTGAATTCTTCATCCTATCTATTGTCAGACCTTACGAATGCACCTTTCGGCTAAGCGAAGTCTAACCTTGTCGTCAATCGCCTTCTGAATATTCAAGACTCTGCGAGCTGCAAGGGCGCAAGCCTCCACGTCTGCTAACATCGTTTCCGCGACCTCTCGTTGACAGCGCTCATACTCAGAGGCAACTGTCTCAACTTTGCTTCCCCAATTATGTCTATCAATCTCGGTCTGCGCTCCAATAAGCCGGCTCAGTGCCTGGTTACGCTCTGCCACGAGTGGTGACATTCTGTGGGCCATTTGTTGCTGGCATTGCTCGTAATTCCGGGCTTTTGCCTCACATGCGCTTTAATATCCGGCCTTGGCCAGGTCAAGCTGCTGCTTCAGTTCGCCTTTAGTAGATGCAGCTAAAGCAAATAGTTAGTATGTATAGACAATTGTCATTAGGTGCGGAGCCTTTGCTTACACATCTTGCTAGGTCTTTGGTGCACAAGTAGTGGAGAGATGGAAGTTGATGGTGGGTTGTCGGTATGTTAAAGAAAGGGGAAGTGGGCGCGACCTTGGTAGTCTTTTATAGAGACCTGAGCCAGCCTCGCTTCATGCACTACGAAAGCGAACTCGTAGACATCAAACGCTTGTCATTTATACCGCTTTTATAGCTTGCCTTTAAATAAAAAAGTCCAACAGCTAAAGTTGAGGCTTTCCCGAATCGAGCATCTTCTCGGCCCGTCCTGAATCTTGACTTCAGCCAGCCTAATCTGGTGTGCATTTGCATTCCGATCGACGTCGTTTTACTAGCGCCTAGAGAACGATATTCAAAGACCTCACTCCCTTTCATTTTACTTCTTCGACACAAAGAACCTGCACCGCAAAGAGCAAAGAGAGCAAGAAAGCAAGAGAGCAAGAGAGCAAAAAAGCAAGGAGCAAAAAAGAAAATGTGTACGTCCCCGCGCACCCTTCCGATCATTCAGTTACTCTAACGGAACATACTAACATTTTCTTTGCTCAGCTTCTAACACAAACACAATGTCCCCCAAGGAAAATGAAAAGACTGCTCCCAGTCGCTCCCACTCCCATACCCTCGCCGGTTTCCTAAGCCAGCTCTCCTCTGCATATAATAATCCAACCGATACCGTAAGTAGTCACCAAGCCTCCTCGGTCGCGAAACGACCGGACTGACTTCCAGCAGGCGAGTCAACAGAATGCTAGATCGAGTTTGATCGGTGCGTTGACTGCGGAGAAGAAGATTGGTGAACATCGAGCAGTAGATGCCATGCTGGCTAATACTATGGGGAGTATGGACATGGGCAAGAAGAATGAAGAGAAGGACGTCTAAAGTAGAGAATGTATATGATGATTGAGCGCTACAGTGTCGAATGAGATACATTGGCACTTGCCATGAGCAATGACTTGACCTTAGTATATTTGCCTTCGCTTGCATGCTTCCATTGTGCTTCATAAATTACATTTCAGGCTGTCACTTCATTTTCAACTGTAGATAGTTTCCCACTTGCCATTTTACACGAACTTGCTATCCTTGCTGACATACAAGTCAACGTATTCGTCCACAGCCATGTTCTCCAACTTTTGGGCGTCATTTCCTAGATCAACCAGTTCCTTAACCTTTTGCTCACTGTAATGTGGGCCCAAGTGCCTCTTGTACTTGGCCAGGATTTCTGGCTTAGCCTCCTCTCTTCTTAATTTATGTCCCAATGGTGCCTCGACAACAACTTCTTCCAGGACTGTGCCGTCATTTAGAGTAACAGTTAAGGCGTTAGGAATTGTTCGCAAATTCTCATCATGGTAGTCTTTAGTGAATTGTGGGTCCTCTACGCACTTGATCTTCTTGCGGAGCGACTCAACAAGCGGCGAAGTAGCTGCCTCACCTCCATCAGTATAATCAGTAGCTTCGAGGCGACCATAGACCAGCATGACGGAGCACATGTATTGAATGCAGTGATCACGATCGGCAAAGTTGTCCATGGGCTTGAATTGTTTGTCAATAATGCGGACGCAAGCCTCGTGAGTTCGGCAGGTGATGTCCCTGATATCAGCAGCAGACTTTCCTTGGTCCGCTAGTTGCTTGTGGATCTTCTTCGCAGCTTCGATTGCAGTCTGAGAGTGGAATTCGGCTAAAATATGTTAAGAGGGGTAATAGTGGGGTGTAGGATCGACTTACCTGGGTAGGAGACTTTGAAGAGAACATTCTCCATAACGTAGCTGCCGTATGATCTTTGAAATTCGAATTTCTTACCCTTAAACAAGACATCGTAGAAACCCCAGACTGGGGCGGACAGAACGGTGGGGACTCCAGGTTCACCTTTCATAACCTTCAAGACAAGGTTCACTGCGCGCTGGCAAGCATCGCCAGCAGCCCAAGACTTCCTTGACATAGTGTTAGGAGAGTGTCTGTATGTCCTCAAGCTTTGACCATCAACCCAAGCTTGCGAGACAGCATCAGCAGTCTGCTTTTCAGACAGGCCTAGCATTTTGGAGACAACCGCAGCAGAAGCGACCTTGACAAGCACAACATGGTCTAGTCCGACCTTGTTGAACGAGTTCAGAAGGGCCAAACAACCTTGAATCTCGTGTGCCTTAATCATTGCCTCCAGAACTTCCTTGACAGTTATGACCTTTCCGTTGCCCAGCTTCCCTCCGGCTCGGTTTGTTCGTGAGATCCAGTCTGCGACGGCCAATATGGCACCCAAGTTATCCGACGGGTGGCCCCATTCCGCAGCAAGCCAGCAGTCATTATAATCCAGCCATCTAATCATAGCACCGATATTGAAAGCTCCATTGACAGGGTCAAGCTGGAATGGTGTGCCGGGAACCTTGGTGCCATTAGGAACTACAGTTCCCTCAATAATTGGGCCCAGCAGCTTCGTGCACTCCTTGAATCGCAGGCCTTCAAGACCGCAACCTAATGTGTCGAGGAAAACGAATCGAGCAGTATCGAACTTGGGGGCTGTCAGTGGGGTCCTGGCTGAACTTCGGAAGACTTACAGCAAGGTCCGAATTAATTGGTGTGTTATGGACATAGCTTGCAATATCCTTAATCTCTGGATCATATTCACGGACCTGGGGTGGTGGCGGAGCACCAGATTGTAGAGGTGCCATTGTTGAGAATTGTTTGAAGGAAGGCGTGCGTCGTGAAGCTGTGAAGTTCGCTCTGCAAGTAAACGCAAGAGGGGCACGGAGAGCTTGCGATTGGAGGAAAGGCACTCGAAGGTTTCTGGATGCTGTGCGAACACCTCGATTGATTGCCGACATGGTCTTCAATTGAATTTTGAGAGAAGATTGTCAACTGGAAAAGAAATTGCAAGCTTCTCAAAGGAAGTTGCAGCTCTGTAGACTTATTATGGCTGACCTCACCGACCTGTTTCTCTTTGGCTTCCGCGGTCTGCCTCGGCAATAGGCGGCAGATCACGTGGAGGCTCCGAAGGCTTCGGCTATGTGGAAAGGAGGTCGGAAGTACCTTTGGTGCTTAAGGCCTACTCATATCTAGGTATCTAATATTGCTTGCTGTCTATGGGAGATGCATGGGCGGAGTTGATGTGCAAGTTGCAAATACCCATTTCACTAATCGACCCCGCTTCGTACCACCAGGTTGTTGAAACTCTGTTTCAATGATCCGTTTCTTAAATTTGCTGATGTTATAAAGAACATCAGTGAGAGACGATTCGTTTGAAGTGCATAATACATCTATTGTGTGATTACAATTTTGCACAAGGATAGATATTAATCCCTAGATATATCAGTTTCCTTGTGGCACTAAGAGGACAATACAGGATAGGCCCGATAGGGGATGGTAGAGTACGCCGTCTAATGTTTTGCTCGCTAACTGCCATTCTTGAACCTGAAATTCAATACCATTTCGAGGTCTAAGAGATTGGAACATTCATTTCCTAACGCAGCGCTTCTTAGGTGTTCTAAACCTGCTGCGTTCCCTCTCTTCCCATATACTCTTTGTTCACAAGAATTAGATGCCCATGGTGAGAGATATGAGATAGTAAGATTGGTATATAATAGGTGTTGGTCAAGGAATGCTTGCTCCTCTTTAAAGGCATTCGTCTGCACGGTTTGAATCGGAAGCTCTGAGGCAATACTAGAGAAATCCCCTTTCCAAGCATTGTGATAAGTATACAGATATAAAGAACACGACAGGTGAATTAATAATAGATCTAATAATGAATTTCATGTCCCAATACATGATCCCAAAGGCCCAAACGTCTGTTAGATCCGTCTGACCCTGTCTGCATCTCGTTCTTGCATTTACCACTTGAACTATTCACCCTCAACATCAACATCGGCTCGCTTTACATCATCCAGACATTAATAAAAGTGAATTCAAGATGCCCATATACGTGCTGATACTTTTTCGCGTCGAATTGAAGGCTTTTGAAAAGCACTCCTTCATGACCAACAATCAAGATGCCGAGACTGGAGCAATCAGCAATCAATGGGCTGGGGATCCAGTTCTTCCAGCATTTGGTCGTGATATCTGAAGAATCGCCGTCTTCTTTCAACCTTCAATCTGGTTCTGCTCAGAGTCTTGAGACTTTCCACGGCATTGCTGCGCTGGCCATCGAGTCCGATCTTGAGGAAACCACGGGCACACCTTGTCCAAGCTCACCGTGTCCCAGCACACCTCGTCCGGACACACCTCGTCCAGACACACCTCGTCCAGACACACCTCGTCCAGACACACCTCGTCCAGACACACCTCCCACAGGCACACCTTGTCCAAGCTCACCGCGTCCCAGCACACCTCATCCAAGCTCACCGCGTCCCAGCTCGCCTCTCCCCAGCTCGCCTCGTCCTAGCTCCTGCACAACCCCTGATATCGAGGGGAGAAGCCCTGATATCGAAGAAGCAAACCCTTACAAGCTTCTGGAGGAGATTCTGAATTCGACTTTGCGTGGACAAGCTGTGGGTTTTGTGCAGAAGACGAGTGGATCCTCAACGCGATCCTCGCCAAGAGGTTCGCCTCGTGCAATTGACGCCGCTGACACAGCCACACTCGACAAGACCACGCTCGGAGACCAACTACAAGTAACAGAGACCGCCGCTGCAAAGAGTCCTGGACGAATTCATCGTGCCCATACTTTTTCTAGTCCTCACGCGTCTGCTGTCTTTCATTCACTCAGCGGTGCAGAAATTCGTGGATTCTCCGATGAACATTTCCGCACACTATCCAGCGGCCTGACTCCCAGCAGGCATTTTTCCTTCTCAACCCTGAGCAATCGTGTCCTGACAGAGCTCCCGAAATCGCCAAACATCTGCAAGAGGACTGTTAGCCTCCTACCATCGCAAGTCTTCCCTTTCTTCACAACCAAAGAGCGAGAAGAAACCGAGAGCAAAGTCTATTCCAAGATCCGCAGCTGCGAACGCCACGAGAATTGTACCGATTGCACCAACATCGAGTTCGCCCATTTGGAGAATTTAATCATGTCGACTGCAATTCCAGCCGATGAGCGTCAGAAGATCATTTCCAATAACAAATCTCTGCGTACCATCAAGAATGTAAGCTGTGGAGTGGTTCCGCTTGTGGGGAAATTTGGCTAACGACTCAGGAACTTGAAAGCCTTCTTGAGAATGGCTTGATTACTGATGAAACTTACGATACCATCACGAGCGCTCTCCCTGTCGAATCTGCCCTCCACAATCCTGCACGAAGAAATGTGGTCCCTTCCCCGTCACCCTCTCCAAACCCTCTCGCGGCTGCAATCAGTAACATGAGAATCAACAACGACCCAGCGCCACCCTCCTACAATTCTTCTACCACTACACCTCCAAATCTCCCGGGTCGTACGCCTAGTCAGCCACCTGAGAGATCAGAGATCGGACGTGCCGTCAGTCTCTACGCCTACGAGGGTGCCCCCGAAGACTGCTCATTCGGAGTCAATGAACAACTCGTCATCTACGAGAGAATGAACAATGAGTGTGAGTCGAAACTTTTTTTGAGGAATCCCCTGCTGTCTCCAAGCCTGCAACCTGCAGCTTTAATTCCAAATGCTGACACGAGATCCATGAGGAACAGGGTGCTATGGCAAGAATCTACGGACTGGCAAGCAAGGTCTCTTCCCTACAAACTACGTACAAATTGCGCCCCAATCGCTAACCCCGAATCCAAACGTATACGGCGCCTACGGAAATGAGAAGCAGAACGGTTATGGAGGAGGATATCCAGGCCAATATCAACAAGCACAAGGTTCGGCACCACCAGGCCCAAGCAATCCCTATGACAGCTCTGTCCCACCATTGCAAATCGCCGAGCAACCTGTTGAGGGTAAGCCTGGTAAGGGAGCCGAGATGGGCAAGAAGTTTGGCAAGAAACTAGGAAATGCCGCTATATTCGGTGCGGGTGCTACTATTGGAGGGAACATTGTGAACTCAATCTTCTAGATTGATGTATGGCATGTTTCTTTTGTTGAGTCATGATCACACCGCCTTTCAATACGGTCTGATGACGATGTTTGGAGTTTAGCGTTTTTCTCTTCCTCTTGTTTTCACCCCCGAAATTCAGATGTGGTACAGTAGCTTTAGGAGGCGATTTGGTGTGTCTGTACCCATCAATTTTGCTCGATAGCATTATAGCTACGAGATGGAGTCTATTTCTGATGTTTCTCCCCGTCAAAATCGACGTCACTCTGCATGATAATGATCAAATGCAAGGGAGGTGGAGGTCTAAATGAAAAGTGGCGGTGGTTCTGTCTTTAGTTGATAGATCATTGGCCGCTTTGTACCATTACAAGCCTCTTAAACTAAAATGAAACAGTATCAAAATCAATCCGGTTGAGAAGTGCTCATGTCAACCTGTGACTGCTATGAAGATGACCTTCGTCCTCACTCTGGATGTATTGAGCGACTTCAAGATATCCAGGATAGCCATTGATCGTTCTGATGAATGCCCATGCCCCGTAGGCTCATTATAAAGCCATCAAAGGTGCTCAATTTCAAGTTTTGGACCAAGAAACTCGCATATAAGAAGCGAGTGTCTTTCTCCTTTCCTAATTTATCTCCAACCCTCCTGAAGCCCTTCAACTTCCTTTATCCTCCCTTAACCTTCTTCACCTCCCTTTTTTTGCAATCGGCTACCTCAAGTATTGCACAAATCTTCGCCGACGGATATTCAAAGCTCTGAAGTTTAGATATCTTCTTGCTACTTCAGACATATCTTGCCTACCATGCGCCCTTGGGACTCGATCAATGCCTCTCCACAATCTCCCGAGGTCGAGCGTCTCTGTAAGTACTATTTACCAGTCCCCGAATAGCTTGCTGATGTCTTTGAGCAGCTTCTTACAGTCTACCACAGCTGAAGGCTCGGCTTCAGAAGGCTGGACGTGAACTGGAACAAGCAAATTCTCAATCTCAGCTGGCCCGTTTCGAGCGTCGTAGAGATGGCTTGTCGATCCCTAGTGATTCAGGCGCCGAAACCGAATTCAAGGATCTGAAAGCTCGCATATCCAATATCAAGCTTGCGATTGAGAGAAAGGTACCGTTCTCTCGAAGTAGCGGAGTTGAAGAGCGTATACTGACTAAATCAGCTCAGCCAAGTCCGGGGCGGCCCATATTATTGGTCAGACAAGGAGTATGTCCACAACTTTGAGATTGGCAACATGGACTACACGCATCTCAATACATCGGCAGCTAGGTCCTATCTTCGGAGAGCTTTTGACACTGCCCACCCATATCTTGAGCCACCCCCACTTCATCTCATCGAGAATGTTGCTTCACTCATTGTTAATGGATGGCACACAGCCCCCATGAAATATGCTCCTTATGTCCGCGCCCGTCTCGGTGCTGGTAAAGTCTTCTTGGAGGTGGTAGTAGTCTTGCGGTTAGAGTTGATCCCAGTTCCATCCGCAATCATGCTGCAGGCAGCTATCGCCAATTCTTACAACCCAGGCCCAACCTCTATGCACAACTATACTACGGGCATCCTGCATGCTCGCATTGATTGCGAGGTAAATGAGCTACATACCTGGATGTCCAAAGAAGGTCGGACAATGGGCGAGTTCTTCAGTAAGAGATACCGAGCATACATCGAGATGCATTGCCTGATTGGGACCTAGAAGCATGTCGTTTAAGCTTGGTTGGAAAGGGACGCGGATGGGGACTTCAACACAGCTGCTCTCTACTGGCATGAATAAAAGCGTTGGATTTAATTCCTATTGGGCGCAAAATTTGGTACTTTCGGCATATGCAAAACTGGCGTTGAGCATTTTCGATGGTTTTTGCGAAATTTTTGTTGCCCACGGCAACTGGGTTTTGGAAACTAGGGGATGAAAAGACAATAGCATGAAATTTTTCAGGGCAATCGAGACTTCCAGCAGTGAAATCCATAAAGTCATTGTCACTAACATTGACTCGGCCCCTCGCAATGAGATTTCGCTGATTGTCCGTTCTTGCCGAGAAGCGAAGGGGCTCAGTTTAAAAAGTGAATGTCAAGCTCATGTACCGATATTCACTTGATTGAGTGAGCTTAACATTTACTCGCAGCCTTCGACTATCCTAGCATAGACTAGAGCAGAAATTTTTGAAAATTTCAAGTCTTAAAGCGACCATTTTCTTTCATCTATTTCAACTCCTCCTTTTAACCACTTCAAGGCACAACACAACAACAAAAAGTACGACAAGAAAGAGTACAATCTAAACAGCTGGATCTTCAACATGGGTACGTAAAACTAGAAAATCTACTCACAAACGGCTCGTCTGAGGGATCTTCCGATCCATTCACTCCTACCCCCGACTCCTCATGATCAGGCCAGTCTACAAACTCTAGTGAAGAACACCCGGAGTCTGAGGATGCGTGGGCCAGGGACAACCAAGGCGAAGTTAATAGCAACTATGGAGATGCATACAATCGTGGCAGTGATATGAGGGTCCGTGGTACAGGAGGGATGGAAGCAAGTTTGGTGCGCACCGTGGAGAGTCGTTCAATGGTGGCAGTGACTATGAGTTCAAGGACAAACGAGGCGGAGCTGATGCAAACTATGGAGATGCGTCCCATGGTAGCCGTGGTATGGAACCGGCCATAGAGAAAAGGCGTACAATGGATATGGATATGGATTTGGATGGAGGGCTCAGATCGCTGCAGCCTGCTCTACCGGGTCTGGATTGCTTGCAGAAGTAGCACGAACGAGATCTCGCCGGCCTGGTGATATCGCTTGAAGACATATCACCCCACGAAGAGGTCGCTTCTGAACCTCGTTTGAATGTACTTAAAGATCAAAGAATTTGATTTGATTTGTCTGCTTTGATTTCGGCGTGTGGCGCAGCATCGGAAGAATGGTTGGCGGACCTCTCGCTGCACGACAGTGAGCACGGCATGCCGCTGCAGCTCGAGGCACACGCATTATATTGGTTGCCGGCGTTCCAGATCTGTTCTTTCTTTGGGGCTTTACCGATGGACGAATTAGAAAATGCACCGAGGTTGATGATTCTGCAGCGCTTGCTGCGGGGCAACGGCACGGGAAGGACTAACTGCCAGGCGCATGGGGGCAGGGAACTTAACTCTCGTACCTGGATTACACGCCAACAGAAAGAAGCAGATAGCTTAATTGATTTTCATGAAGAGAAGTTCCTCGTCGAACTGATTGCTTGCAAGGTGAAAATAATGAATAAAAGCATTAACATTTCCAAGTATCAAATGGTATCCAATCATAACCCTCCGTAACCCCGCCAAATCTAAGAATGCATTCCGTCCTCAAAGAGGGTCGTGTTCTCTGTATCGAACGTCTCTGTGTATTCCTATCATTGAACCTGTATCGCAGCAACTACGTGCTCGTCATATTAAGTTCAGCATAACTAATTTCACCAAACTCCGAGCTATTGCATGAATCGAAGTCATCCGCCACCTATGCGCAGTAAGCAAGTGCTTAGAGTACTGACTTGTTCTCATGCAACCATACCTTCGTTGTGGGAATAGAATATTTGTCTTGGGCTGACATCCGACTTGTTAAGTCCGACTCCATAACCGAGCTTTCCTTTGCACGACTCTTTAATGCGAGTTTCTCTTCCTCCTTTCTCATCTCTGCCACTTCGTACGAGCAGGCATTCAGCACGTCGTAGGTTTCTTTTAGTGTCGGTCCACCGGTCTTGACCATCTTGACTACTAATTTCATGTGTGATGTGAAGTCGCTCTGTGGCATTGTTAGCTGATATTCTTTCGAGGCGATGCGAGAACTCACAACTTGCGCCAGCGTGAATGACTTCCTATCTGCTCTAGTCGTAGCTTCCTTCTGCCGCCTTTCACAATCATTTCTCATCGCTGATATGATATTGACTTGCTTATTGAACGGTAATGATCCCGCAGCTTTCTTCTCGACACTATTGAGAGAAACAAGTTGCACTTCTCCAAGCTGAACTGTTCACATGTCAGCATAGCTCGCGCATTGAGAGTAAGTGCTCTACCTAGCTTGTTGAAGACCTCTGATCTCGCCCGACGTATCTTCTCCAAGAAATTCTCTGCGCCAACTACAGTCTCCCTATTCAGGACGACGTTCTCTGGGACTGGTATGTTTCCATTCAACATGCCTCGAATATTATCCTCGACCGCAAAAAACTGTTCGAAGCATTTCGATATCTCATCGATAGTAGCCGCGATGGGCTTTCTATCAGTCGTTGTCTGTGATTTACTCATGACGAAAATAAAGCTTAATTCATTAGATCAATCTCGGGGTTGAAAAGATAGATGAAAGAAGGACGAGGTACCAGCTCTTGGGAACCCAGGTGCTTATGGTTTCGGGGTCTTGGGTCTAGAGGGACGTGGGACGGCGTCAGGCTGCGCCGCGGTACCCGTCCATCTCACCCCGCCACACCAATCGTCGGGGGTAACGCTGAGGCGGCACAAATGGCCTGATTGGGTGCCGTCCTCGTTTGCATCAGACCTAATTGGTATCTCTGGGATGGGGGCGCCTCTTTTCGTTCGCTCCTCCTGCAATTATCAGCGAACTTTGATTTATATTTAGAGAGCTGCTTGCGACGAGCCGGTTTTTCTTCACATGCCCTCTCTGTACTTGCATAGATAACTTTCGGCCTGTTTCTAACCCACTGGCATGCCTAGCATGCATAAGAGCGTGTCTTATCGCGGGAAGAATTGATATGGAGAGCGAGAAGCATCGCCGTGAAATCGAGGTCTGCTGGAATATAGCTCACTTGAGCACATGCATCTTGATAATGGCCTAGATATGAAATTGACACACCCGAAGACATTGCCCGCAACTCGGTAACCTTAAGCAGATAGACTCAGTGAGCCTTGTATTTCGTAAAGGTGATTGTAGTAGACGCAGCAACCTAGTGGGAGATCGCAGCTCCCCGGGTGAGCTCAGCTCGCGCGTGGACCAATGCAACTGCGTAATTGGTCTTAACACTTCCCGGTGACCTCGGAAAGGCTGTTCCCGCCACAGGCCGGGTCAGCCTTGCTGACAAGGCTTCTTCGTGACGCCATCCAACCGAGAACCAATGTTTGTCACCATAGTTCTAGTAGAAGGCGGGGGAGCTGTCCAGCGAAGCAGATGCCAGCACAACACTTCTCGAAGCCAACAATATCGAATCATCCTCTGGCAGCCTTGAATCGTCTCTGGCAGGTTCGAACACACATCAGCATGAGTTCGGCGTCGACGTTCAAGGATGGAGCTTGGCATGGCCTCATTGAACCCGACGGACAATTTCCACCACAGAAGGGGAGATATCATCTCTATATCGGTCTGCAAAATACGCCAGATGCTCACGATACCCGCTCACATGTATGCCAGGTCTATTTTGTCCCTTCGCGCATCGCGCAAACCTCATTCGACACTTGAAAGGTCTGACGGACATCATTGACGTCTCAATCGTAAAACCATACCCGAAGGGAGACGACAAAGGTTGGCCAGGATGGAAGTTTCCTACTGCAGACGATCCATACGAAGGCTCGACTCCGGATCAGCTTTTTGGAAGTAAATATCTGCACGAGGTATATTTCAAGGAGAAGAAGGACTACGAAGGGAGATATACTGTGCCAGTGCTGTGGGATAAGCAGACGAATCAATTGGTGAACAATGAAAGTTTAGAAATCCTGCGTAACTTCAACACCGGATTCAACTCCATTTTACCAGAGGAGTACAAGAAACGCGACTTCTACCCCGAGAAACTGCGAAAGGAAATCGATGAAGTGGGGCAATGGATGCAAGCAGATTTAAACACGGGAGTGTATAAAGCAGGCTTTGCTCCCAACCAAGCCGTTTACGACAAGAATGTAATACCAGTATTCCAAGCTTTGAATCGACTGGAGGAGATGTTGTCAAAAAATGGCGGACCATATTTGCTGGGTTCTGAACTGACCGAACTCGACATCCGGCTCTACCCGACACTGATCAGATTCGATACAGTCTATGTCCAACACTTCAAATGCAATCTGGGCACCATACGGCATGACTATCCGTTATTGAATGAATGGATGAAGAACCTGTACTGGAATGTACCGGGCTTCAAGGAGACAACGGACTTCCGCCATATCAAAGAAAACGTAAGAGCCTTCCCAGTCAAGATTATACTGATTGACATTTGCGCTAGTATACGAAGAGTCATCTAGATATCAACCCCAAGCAAATCACTCCCATGGGTCCAATTCCAAACATCGAAAAGGGCTTCGAGAAGGACTGGAGTAAGTTGAAAGTTGGTGGTGTTGCTTTGCCAGAATGAAATCCATATGCTGCCGATAAACGTAGCCGTTGCGGTCTGCGATTGAAGTGAGGTAACTTGAGTAAATAACGGCCTTGAGAAGTTCTGACTGGCGGTCGGACTTCGAAGAACACCCCGTCAAAAAAGTGGGGCTCGACAGTCAGCCACGAATCTTTTTCACTGTCTCAAGCTCAATCTTTGACAGCATCCTTCAGGCGTCTCCTGCCCCGACTAAATCTATTGTCACCGCAGGCCAATATTCATTGTTGCTAAGACACCTGTCGATACAAGATTTTGAAGTCTCTATATCGCTCTCCCTTGCTGACTTTGCTCATGCTGAAAAACGTCGAAGATTCCTCGTACTGACGGTATTACGATTGGCAATAATATCATTCCAGATCTAACACATGAGCTTCAGCCCTAGTCTCCAAGGTCATTTCGGATGAACTAGTAGTCATCTCGTTCGAGGTTCTTTTTGACGGGTTGATGCAACAGTAGTCGAAACCAGTCAACGAGCTTGAAGTGTCAAGTTCGGATAATCTTCACATTTCGCACGTATTGTAGTATTGATTCATCGGTACTTGATTTCAGAATAAATCCAAACAAACCAAACCTCGGTCAAATATAGCCAAGCTCGACCGACATAGTTTGCTGGGCGCTATTCTAGGGATATCCTTATACTCCTCCATTTCTGAGAAACCTTTGATATTTTCAGAAGATTTACTTAGAAAAGCCTGTAAATTGGCGACTGTTGCTCTCACTTTGCACCTCTCCTTCATCTTTTCTGTCTATAGATCTACCACACTCGTTCAAGTCTCCTTTCTGTTGAAGAGCAACATTCTCTCATTTCACCACGCTGTTCTTGTTTTGCACGCACTTTCCATATTTGCCAAAAGTCAATACGTCCCGCTTACTCTTGAAGAAATTGGTACTATTAAGTCTAAATTCGCACTAATTCCACTATACCATACAAAGAGATACTCTATGTACCTTCTATGATCTAGATAATTTAGGAATTGCTACAAGCATCAACAATCTATGCACAGAACCATACGAATACTATGCTCTCTTTTTTGAAAGTACCTACCCATATTCCAGAGCAAGTCGCCTTCTCATGTTACACCCACATTAACTGACACCAATCACCACGATGCATTCGACATTGGTCGCACGACTCCC
This sequence comes from Mollisiaceae sp. DMI_Dod_QoI, assembly GCA_009613015.1. Classification (NCBI taxonomy): domain Eukaryota; kingdom Fungi; phylum Ascomycota; class Leotiomycetes; order Helotiales; family Mollisiaceae; species Mollisiaceae sp. DMI_Dod_QoI. The sequence continues at coordinate 6,049 of VXCB01000240.1, read as the reverse complement.
GACCCGTCACCTACAAATATGAGCTCGGGTATGGGTAGCAGCCGCGCTAGGTGTTCCCGTCAACTGCACGTACCAGAACATGGTCGTCTACAACGGTACATCCCACCCACCTTCCTCTTGCAACCATTAATTCTATTTAGTTAATTCTGTTGCACGTCGCGATATCATATCGTATATGATTTAATCTTACGCGAAGCGTAAGACCATTAGTTGCTGTTCTATAAGCAATAGAAGCTGTGATAAGGTGGCTTTTTCCTAGCCGGATCCTGCCAAGGAGACAGCCACAAAAGCCACAACATACGATATCCTTGTTTCTAAAAACTTTAAAATTATGGTACTTACAACATCACGGATGTTTTCTAGATGTGATGACCGCTGGCGATATTTTTCCTAGCGGTTTTCTCGAAAACTCTTGGGGCCTGCTCGATCGTGGAATGTAGGTTACCCTCATGTATGAGGACGAGACAGAGACTGAAGAAAAATGCGATACCCTCGGGGTTCTCAGGCAATATGTGTTGATACACCTGGAGAGTAGCGTTGGGCAGATGATCGCGGCGCTCGCAGGAGTAATCCCCTGGTGCTTTGCTGGAACCGGCGATGGCGTTGTCGTCTAAAAGCTCTTCAAGCTTACGTTCGAGCTTGGGTCTCCGGGATTGGCGTCGGCTTGATATTGTGTTGTCGTTAGTTCTTGAAGTAGACTCGCTTTTCAATGTAGAATATGTGGAGTCTGGCGGTGATCAAAGTCGCGGTATTCGAAAGATTCTAGGTCGAAGCGGTGGGAGCATGGAAAAGAGAAGAAGAAATAAAGAAGCGGTGTTGACTTAAAGGAAGAATCATAAAAGGCATAACTACCTAGTAGCTATCCAAGTAATTAGGTTCGAGGCAGGTAGCTTACACGTGCTCGAGCAAAAACACGGGAAACTGTGATGATGAAGGAACGTTCCCGGAGGTAGACTTAGAAAGTCGGAGTTATTTCGTTGCATGTCGTAGTCCAAGACGCGTTATATGTAGTCAAAGTGAAGGGAATGTGAAGTGAGCGTGAAGTGAGCGTGAAGTGAACGTGAAGTGAATGTGAAGTGAATGTATGACTGAAGCTCAAAGCCACTTATTTCGTTGCATGTCGTACCCAAGTGGCGTTGCTTCTAGCAGGCCTATAATACCTGTGCATAACCGAAGTGATGTAAATGTGAAGTTTTTATTTTAGTGAATGTCGAATATATCTAATCACATGTTCATGGACAGTTTCGTTGCACATCGATCTAATGACGCGTGTTATTTAGTGAGTCTGTCATGCCTGTGCTTGGCCGAACTTCTGTGAACGTAGAGCTCTTGTTTAAGTGAATGCCGATTATGTATAGTACTATAGTCCCGTATTAATTTCCACTTTCGTTGCATGTCGTACCCAGGACGCGTTTCGCTTAGCAAGTCTCAAACAGTTATGACAAGGACATCGCAACTAGCAGCATCTTAGCAGGGGTTCGAACACCGTGAACATACCTAGCTAGGAGTTCTGGGATTGGTCAAATGTTAGCCTTGGTCTTTGTCTAGGACAATGGTAACTATGAAAGAGGGTAAAGGTCTTGTTTAGAGTTAGTAGAACGTTCTAATTGACGGAGCTGCTTTCTTTGAAGACTGTAAATTGTAAGATCATTCTGATATGATATGAAGAATTGCTAGCTTCCCATCTCTCATCCATCGCTATGCATGCTAAATCAAATATTCAACTACACAATCTCTCTTAGCGACTCGAGTATTCAGCTCTCTGCTCCTCATCGCCCGAAATATTCTTAACATCATACCGAAACCCCTGCTCCGTCTCCAACTCCCTCTCTAAACTAATCTCTTTGATCCAAAGCACGCTAGCAATAAACATCAACCCCGCAAAAACACACATGAGGATCCAAACCATCCTCAGACTTTCTACATAAGCATGCACTACCGTCTCTTTCATGATTCCTTCCTCGCCCTCCGTGCTCCACGTCTTTACGACCTGGACAAGAGAGCTAGCGTCACGTGCCCATGCAGAGGCTGAGGCAGAGTAAGCGGTGGAGAGGATCTTGTTCTTGAATGTGTTTTGGAAGATCACACCGGAGATGGCGACACCAAATGTTTGCCCAAATGCGCGGAAGAAGGAATACACTACGACGGGTTATTAACGTGTCTTCTTCAGAGATGAAGGGTAAAAGAAGAATAAACCTGAGCGTAAAGGCGCTACGCAAAAAGAGAGGAGACAAAGAAAAGGGTGGCTTACTGGCTCCAGAGAATGGAAGGTCAGCGTTCGAGGCCGAGGCTTGAGCTGCAAAACCTTGGGCTGAGAAGAGCACGCCGGTTCCAGTGCCAGCTACAAGAGAGAGGAATATCCATGAAGGAATGTTGGTTGATTGATTGAGATATATGAGAAGACCTAAGCCGAAAGTTGTAAGGAACCAGCCAACCCACTGGGAAAGTTAGCTTGCTGTAGTTAGGGAGGGGCAGGAAGATGTACAATAGATGGCCGGTATCGTCCAGTCTTTGCGATGATGATACCCACAACGACGGCAGCTGGTGCGACTGTAAAGGTAAAAGGGAAAATGGCTATTCCAGAGTCGATTGGGCTATAGTTCTTCGCGACTTCGAAATATAATGGCATATAGTAGAGCAGGCTCCACACTATCATCCCATGTATGAGAGTGCCAGCATATGCTGTGATAGCCGTCGGCGAGTTGAAAAGGCTGCGACGAATCAAGGGTCCCGGTGAGATGTAGGCCGAGTATAAAACAAAACCGACAATTCCAAAGACACCGAGTATTAGAGGTGCTAGAGTTCTCCATGAATCCCAGTTATACATCACCCCACCCTTTCAATCTCTGTCAGTATGATCTATATATACAAAGGAATGGTGGCATACCCAAGTGAGTGGAATGAGAAAGCTGGTCGTAGCCGCGATAAATATAAGTGAACCAAAGAAGTCAAACGTCTTCAGCCTGTCCCAGAGAGCTCCTTCTCGCGTCTGCAGACGTAAGCAAACCGGAATGCCGATAGCAGCAATCGCACAGAAGGGGATATTGATCCAGAAGATCCATCTCCACGTAGTCTTCTCCGCAAAGGTGCCTCCAATGACCGGCCCTTCAATAAATTAGCACTGTGTTGTAAAGAAAAGACACCGAAACATATGCCAAGGATCAAAGCACGACGACATCAAGGATGCTTTACCTAGAACAGACCCAATCGCCCACTGTAGCGAAATAATAGACATCCATTTCCCACGTTCTCTCAGTGTTACGAGGTCGGCAAGGATGACATATGTCAGCCCTACGAGTCCTCCTCCTCCAATACCTTGTATACTTCTACCTACCAACAGCTCTCCGACATTTTTGGCGACGGACGCGATGATGGTTCCAATGAAGAACAAGACCAATGCACTGAGCAGTACTGACTTCCGGTCGATGATATGAGAGAACGACGCCCAAGTAGGTTGAAACACTGTTGAGCAAAGTAGGAAGGATGTACCACACCAGAAGGCTTGGATTGCAGTTGTGCCTTTCAAGCTCGTAGCAATAGTCTTCAAAGCATTAGCAGGTTCCGAGTATATAAAACAATTATCGTACCGGCAATGCGACAGCCAGGATTGTTGCATCAATAGCACAGATCAAGTTGAGGATTGCAAGACATGCAAATGTACCATAGAATCGCCAGCCTCGCTTCACTTTGACTTTAACTCGCTTCTTTTCTGTCTCTAACTTCTTGGCAATTTCCATTGAGAGTTCCGAGTCGTTGACGCTTGGAATTCTATCGTAGATTGGTACCGGCTTTCTGGGGATGGATATCTTGCGAGGTGCTTGTGGCGGTTGATAAGGCATTTTGTACTTGGGCGATACATACTGACCCTCCTTATTCGCCTCGATATCGAAGTGGGTCGAGACTCGAACATCCCCATCGAGCGGTGAGAATAGCTCGTCAGCAGAGTATCTAGTGGCAGAATACATGATTTGAGGCTTCAAGAAAACACTGGTTCTAAGCTGAACCCCAATCGAGGCCTTAGCCATATATCAAGAAGCATACTGGTGTGTTACACAACCTGCTGAAATCCCATGCTATGGAATTGGTGCGGAAGGATCATTTTGGGGCCACCAATCTACACTTGTAGCAGTTCGAGAAGTTCTTCCGTGATGCGTATTGCTGCGCCAGTAGAGCCATGCCTCCTCTAAGGACCTACATGTAGATCTACAACGCACAACAGCTTGAAGAAACAGCCTGAACCACTCAGAGCCCTAAAAGCAGCAATTCCAACAGTAAGCAATGAGTATAGTAGCTCACTTGTGCAGCTGCTGCAGACCTTAGCTTAAGCGGCCCCAGTAGCGAGCTGCCAAAAGTTGCTGTCAGCCGCACCTTCGTGCACATCTAAGCCACGACATTCAAGATATTCGACCATTTCTGCCCTACCGGATGCAGCTATCAGCCGTTTCCCGTCCATCATGACGATACTCCCAGCATGATGGATTGCTGCCAGGAAATGTCGGGGGACGAAGGATCGGGATTAGGCAACCCTATCCGCAGATCTCGAGGTGGTGGAGGCTGGTGTACTGTACGATCTCGTGATGATCTGAAGACTGGAAACCGATCCGACCAAGCATCTCCTGAAAGTTATTCTTATCGCCATATCATCGTCGACTTCTTTAATAGAAGCACACATGTGGTTAAGCCCTTGTGTGTCGAAGGTGCAGAAGGGCTGGTGGACTCACTGAGGAGTTCAGCAGGTGAGTTCTCACCCCACTCGTAGCGCAGCCTCTCAGACTTCAATACCAACGCCATGGACGCCTGGACCATGAGGCTCTCAAGGTTTTGGGTTGTGGGGACGCCAATCGAGCGCCAATCTTGACAGTTACCAACCGCGTTGTGTTGGCAGACTGTCGCGGGTGGAAAATGATTCGTGGTGAATCCGAGGGTAGTGCGTAAGAATGAAGGTCTAGACATCTTCAGCCTATCCGCGAACGCCATCGCTCGCTAAAGTCTAAAGCAGCGCCCCTCAATATACCTTGGAACATTAATTCAGCCCTAGAGAGTTCAACCCATCCCAGAGAAAGCGGGCTCCAAGAGATAGCAACGCAGACTTAGCGGGCCATCTTAGGAACTTTTACTTACTAGCTCATTTAGCGTTCTTCAGCCCCAGTGGGCACTTAAATGAAGCTATTGATAATTGGATATGCGCGAAAAAGCTTGCCTCGGCCTCCAGCAGCGATTCCGATAGTTCTTTCTTTATATTGGATTTATTTACGCGCGTCTTTGAGGAAAGAGAAAAGTTATGAAACCGAATTAAGTCCGAGAATGAATTAGCGGAGATAAAAGACTATCAATGCCGTCTCTTTCTTCTGCCAAGTGGAGACTATGCAAGTGACCGTGGGAGGCAAAAATAAAACGCGCCCGCGGGCAACCACTTCTCAAGCAATAGCCCTAGTTATACTATGATCTGTCTGGGCAGAGCTCGATGTCCAGCTGTATAGCTCCCTGCATCTCAGCCTGTCGAAGCTGCGTTCTCTAAGATGCTGTGCATGACACGTGACTAGGAACAGCAGCAACAGCAATGCGTTGTAAGGCTTCGAGTTTCGGTCCAAGCTGATCATTGAAAGAGTCCAGGTCGAAGACTTGGTCATAATCTGTGTATTTCTCCTCAGTTGAGTCTTTACTACGGGATGGACACTTTAGCCTCGATGCTGATGATGACGATAACCTCGCGATTTCAGTTACATTCTCTTGCTTTTCCACAAATTTTCATCCATGATTAGACAGTATTAGCTGTGCCATCTCATGTAGTCTGATGGACTGATAACTGTTGCTCGCTGGATCACTCTGCATATGTGAATGTCCCAAGGTTGGCCGAGGCTTAAGTTCTATGATTTGCTCGCTTATGTAGCCGAGCCAAAAGGGGTTTGCCATTAAGGTGATATTTTTTTTTTTTTTTTTTTCCTTTTAACGTGCTGTATTAGTTCAAAACTATGTAGCACGAGCCCGAAGGCCACGGTACTGTGTATATACAAGGAGAAACTAGCAAAACTCCTTTTTGCCTTGATTA